>JAODLL010075833.1:0-16142 GCA_026546735.1 Forbesichthys agassizii | reverse complement strand
CCCCCCGTCTCGGTCTACACCGGTGTGTGTGTCTCATGTTTCACCTGCTGTGTCGCCTAACAATAGCGCCCCTTGTCTACATGGCAGGCTGCCTCTCTAACATGCCTCCTGATGCAACACAGGAACAGTTCCTTGATTCTTGGAGATCTGCTTGACATTTTTCTGCAGCGATTAATAGGTGAAATACAATTTAAATAAGTAATAAGATAAGAATCACTCTGAATCTGATCAATGAGTCGTTAAAAGGCCAGCATGAAAGATGTGTGGGGAAGCACATTATTCCCCCTCATAACACAACTGGACTGTTTATTTATTAATAAACACCATCTCTAGACTAGACAGCTGAATAGCAGAACTCCCTTCTCTAATTACACAGAAGAAAAACATAAGCAGCGATCATCTCGGGTTGCATAACGGATAGAGCCGGTGGGAGCACTTCTCATAGCACAGGCCTGCTGAAAGGACAAATGAAGAGATAAGAATCATGAACTGTGGAACGTTTCTGATGGACTAAGCTGAAATGTTGTGCTGACAAGCAGACTGCGTGTCAAACGGGGAACGGGGAACGGTCGTGTTTGTCTGGAACCGTCGCTCAGGACTCAGGACTCACGGCCCCATGTGACGCAGTAAGCATGTTATGGGTCCCTCCGGGGGGGGGGGCTTAACTACATAAACGTCCAGCGCGATGTATTGGTGTGTTTGGGCTTCTTAGCACAGGTCCTCATTAGCAGAGTTCCTGAAGCAGTAAAACAGCAGAGATGAATTACAGTCTGCTGATCTGTGTCCAGCAATATAAACGCATGGTTTCCTCAAGGGTTATACATTAACTGCAGGAAAGAGTCACCATCAAAGCAAATATTGTTTTTCCAAGATAAGGCTCACATGACGAGAATCTAAAAGGGCATAACTGTTAATTACGGCAGTTCTTGATTTGAGTCTACAATGAATTCTAAACCAGCTCAGATTCAGCGTGTGCTCATGTGTGCGTGAACCCCAGAGAGGTTCCAGTGAGAAATAAGAACTTTTCTGCTAATAACAGCACCAATGGTGGCTCCTGGGAAAGGCTCACTATCAGCACGTTGTTTAAACTCCCCTGAGAGCAGTAGGACACCAGTCTGCTCCGAGTGACAATGCTCTGAAGTTACTGGTTACTTAATTACTGCTGTCTTAGTGATGATCGCCCCAGCAGTCAAGAGGCTCCGCCTACCTTCAGCAGCTGTTAGACATGTTATCTTTGTCGTGTGTGACCTACGTCTGGGCTTTCAAACATGTCCAGCCAGCAGCGGTAAAGCTCGTCCCAGCATGAATGGGTGTGTGTGTGTGTAAATGTAAATCTACCAGGCTCGTGAACTAGTGCGGTGAACAAAGGCTGTTTTGTTTGATGAAGCTGAAACAGGAGGAACTACAGAAATAACAAACTCGTCTCCGACAACAGCAGCCTCAGCTCAGGAGAGAGACGGGGGGCCGGAAACACATTCTCAAAGCTCCCGAGACACAGAACAATGGTCACTGGCTGGTGTTCACCAGGGAAAACTGACACTGGGAAATGACATTAGCAGACCCCCGTCTACATTAGCGGACCCCCGTCTACATGTTCGGAGCAATAGGAGAAACGTTCTATAGGAAATATATAAGTGAACAGAGAGTTACAAGGAGAAACAGATCTGAGGGCAGGCTGGCAGAGGGACAACGACGTGTCCGGGCACACCCACACACACACACAGGAGTGGGGGGTCATCATGCCTCTCTCTTGCGGGCGGCTTGCGCGTCGCGGCACTCCACGGCCGACAGGGCGATGAGCATCTGCGCGGCGTAGTAGGTGGCCATGATGACGGCCCGCGAGTACGGCACGGGGAAGCAGAACTTGTTGACGGCGATGGTGAGGTCGGACACGATGAAGAGCGCGGCGCCCAGGCACGCAGACAGCTGCGTCCACGTCCACAGGTCGTTGGTCAGCCGCATGCCGGCAATGGCGCGCCAGCCCATGAAGCCCACCAGAGCCACGTACACGCCCACCAGGTAGGTGAAGGGGCCCGACAGGTACGGGTACAGGAGGGCGTAGCTCAGCGCCGAGATGCAGAAGATCACCAGGCCGGCGCCGCCGTTTAGTGGCCTCATGCCAAAGGCAGAGGAGTAGAGGACGTGGGTGACGGCAAACATCAGGAGACCTGCGAGACGGGATGTGGCACACGCACCAGGTTAGCATGCTTGCTAACATGCTATATGCTAGCACATGCTACACATTAGCTCTCACTCATGCTATATCCTGGCTAACACGCTAACACGCCAGCTCACATGTACATATAAGCCCCTGCTCATGCTATATGCTAGCTAGCATGCCATATGCTAGCTAACATGCCAGCTCACATGTACTCACTAGCTCACATGTACACACTCGCTCACGCTATATGCTAGCTTGCACTACACGCTAGCCAACATGCTAGCTCATATGTACCCAAAACCTCACATGCAATATGATAGCTTGCACGCTACATGCCAGCTAACACATCACATGCTAGCTAACGGGCAGCTCATATGCACACACACACACACGCACTCACACACAATACCTCACATGCTACATGCTAGCTCACATGCTACATGCTAGCTCACATGCTACATGCTAGCTCACACAAGGTAGAATGTGGGGTAACCCTAACCCTACATGGTGAAGGTGCCTCCTTGTAATTTTCGCCCAATAATAAAAAAGTAAAACATGCCTAAATGTTGCTGTGTGCCGGAATGCATTTCCAACAAGGTAAAGAACCCAGAACCAGTGTATGTTGAACCGAACAAATGCCTTTAAGGAAACAGAAGTGGTTTGCGATCGAGGCATCAGCAAGAAAAATGGGAAAAATATAGGATCCTGACAAATATGCCTACATGTGGTGTCTGGCTAAGATTTAAAATAATCCTTACCTTGTTTTTAGCTAGGTAAAACAACGTAGCATAATGTGGCACCGATCGTTTACTGCGTAATATGACAACTTTACATCTTATTAAAAACACCACACAACTGCTTTTGGGCATGTTTGCTGTTATCAGACAAAAGTTACCATGAGGAACCTTCACGCCATACGTCAATGGAAGTCAAATGATTTTTGGCACGGGCGCCAAAATCACGTGATCTGTGGCGTCAGCACCCAACCTCCCCTCCCCAGGGGACACCAGGGGGCGCTCCTACTCACCGTGGCTGAAGTAGCCCTGCTCCTGCCAGATGAGGAAGGCGTCGCCCAGGGCGGAGAAGATGAGGCCGGCCAGGATCTTGCGTGCGCTGGCGTGCGTGCGCAGGAAGCCGTAGCCGTGTGCCAGCAGGAACACCCACAGGCAGAGAATAGGCAGGCACTTGATGAGGGCGCTGAACCAGGAGGGGCTGGACGTGGGCAGCCACAGCACGAAGTACACGCACGTGGCCTTTAAGAAGGGCACCAGCTTGGGGCCCTCGCTCTTCACCTGGGCCGCACACAAACGACAGGACGTCCACGACATGAACAACAACCACACGGAGCGCTGCAATGCATTTCAATGGAGCAACAGCGGAAGGCTTCTGGTCTCTTGAGTGGGCGTGTCACCAACGTCTTGTTGCTGTGGAGGCTGGTGAAGGCAGCGCCCAGATAGATACATCTACTGTACCATGCATGGACAGACAGATACATCTACCATGCATGGACAGACAGATACATCTACTATGCATGGACAGACAGATACATCTACCATGCATGGACAGACAGATACATCTACCATGCATGGACAGACAGATACATCTACCACGCATGGCCTGGAACAGAGTTAATTTATCTCAATACAGTTTGCTGCAGAAATACCGTTGTGGCCTCAGATTTATCATACGTACTTGGAAATTAATGTAATATACTCAAACACCCATTAAGAGAGAACATGTGAATGTGTGCGTGTGTGAATGTGTGTGTGTGTGTGTCTCCAACAGTGAGCAGTAATGTGCATCTCTGAATGACGCACGTGCATTAATTAGCAAAGTGCTGTACTACACACTCAAGTCCATTTACATTTGTATTCCCTGTTAACAGCCCTGATACAGCCGATCCCGTCTTGCTTACTGGTGACGTTTGATAACACAACTGTCCCTTCTGTAAATGGGAGGGTCAGAGACCGGTAGGAGCCAATGAGTTTCAGGTGGAGGAGCAGAGCGTGCGTGCGCTTGCATGAGTGCGTGTGTGTGTGTGCGTGTGCGTGCGTGTGTGTGCGTGTGTGCGTTCACCTTGTGAATAAGGTCAGGCAACGCTCCATTGGGAAGTGTTAACAGTCATTGCATCCTACTGGGCGTCATTATTAAACTATTATACAGCGTTTAACCAATAGTTGATGGCACAACTGTTCACCTCATCTAGCTCTACCACCATTTTAGAAACAGGCTTGACTTCAACATCAACTCACTAACCAACCCTGATTGGTTGAGGATAATGCCAACAGGGCTTCAGGACTAGAGCCACAGAGAGCAACAGTCAGGCTAGTGGTTGGGTACTTCTTTTGTGTAGGGTGACCAAGAGTAACTCTCTGTCACGTGCGTGTTCCACAGCTGAACTGAAACTGAGCCGCGGGGGAAGACCCAAGCGCTGCTTCAGCGTTTTGTTAACGTTTTGCAACCTCTCTGTCCCTCCTCGCCCCTGCCTGGGACCAGTATCATACTCCTGGAGACCTGGCCTGGCGCCGCGGACACCCTACGCTGGGTGCACTCCCCTCCCACACAGCCACACCAGCGCCTCTCTCTGTCCAAACACAGCAGCCCCCCTCCTGGGACAGAGAGAGGAGACGGGGTGGAGGAGGAGGAGGATGTTGTTGCAGGGCAGGGAGGGGGAGGTGGCGGGGTAAGTGACTACTGGGAGAAAGGTGAGGAGGTGGAAGGAAAGGAGGGAGGTGGGGGAGGGAGGAAGGAAGCAAGCAGCCGAAGAAAGTGGAGTAACGACGAGGGGAACACAGTCTCAAACATCTGCTGTGGTCGCACTATACGCTCCTATAGTTTGCTTATTAGATACAGCGCTGTGTGTGTGTGTGTGTGTGTGTGCGCATTGCATTCTATACGTTATCCCATGCAATGCTGGCATCGCAATAAAGATGGAGTCAGCGACTGTAAGCTTTGTCTCTTTGTCTCCATGTTGTCTCCCCACAGTCCACTAGCTTAGCTTATAACAAAAACTAGTTCTGTGTGAGTGCTGAAAAAATAATCTGGTGTTTCTACACAGCCCTGGCTTTGTTAAGTGGGAACGCAAACAAAGTGGTGCAGACCGCACCACACAACGCTTTCCCAGCCTTGAAACCCTGACTGCACCTTTATTTAACATGACACACTCTCAACAGATGTCCAGATGGGAAACTACCTTCAAACAGCATTTGAAATGGATCAAGCTAAATACGAACACAGACCATATCAGACTTGGTAAATAAGCTAAGCATGACATGCTAGCCAGAGCGACCAGGTGTGTTTGTGAGCGGGTGGGCTGTTCCCATGACTTCTGGCGTTACTGACTGCTGGTGTCATTATTGTCCTGCTGTGTTTTCTATGTCCTCTGCACAACGAGAACATCGGCTGGCCTACTGACCAAACACAATGACACATTCAATATTCAAAAGGTTCATAAAGAAGATGTGTTTGCCAAGAATACCTAAATATAATGGAAGACACACATCACACTCCTATCGGAGCGTCAAATCACACAGCACCCGCCTCAATAATAGTTGCTTTCCAAACGCAGGCAGGTTGCTGACACCACACCACTACTACTAGACGTAAGAGATGACAATCCCACACAAGGTATCCATTAACAATAGTACTATTGCACTGTATTTATTATGTTTTTATTGTTATATGGGTGTACTGTAGGGTCGACAGTCATGTGTCCCATGGCAACAAGACAGCCGGAGCACAAGGATGTCACTTTATTTCAAGACATGATATAATGGAGTGTGACATCACTCTGCTCAAGACTCAATTATTCCACTATATCTTTACATTGAATGAGCTCTACATGCCCTGCAGCCTCGCTGGATCTAAATGGGACATCAGCGCTGGCCATAAACTAGGGCTGGGTCGATATGGACCAAAAATAATATCCCGATATATTTAGGTTGAATACCGTTACACAATATATATCGGTAATTTTTATAAAGTGGGCTAAATCTTCAGGCATATAGAAAAAACAGGAAACCTGACGGAAATGTGACTTTTTATTTTTAGCGACATTAATTGACATATGTGAGCTTTCTCTGGTGTCTCCGCCCTTTTGAAACATGGAGGGAGAGATGAACAAATCTAAAAAGTCATGAATAAACGCATAATATAACTATATCGATATAAACGATATTGTCAAATTTGATATCTCTTTTGAAAGAAATCCAATATACTGATATACACCGGTATATCGCCCAGCCCTACCATAAACCCTGTGCCATCTAGAGGGTTTAGTTACAGGCCCTCAGAGACTAAGTACAAGGGTTGCAGAGCGCAGTGGCACGCCTGTGATGGCACAGTGGATGGAGACACCAGATGAGACATCCTCCTGTCTCAGAGCAATGATGAAGGCTGTCTGGGCACGAGGAGCATGTGCACGCACACTCACACTCTCTTTGTGTTGACAGGAAACATTTTAGTCCAGCTCCATTGAAATGAGAAGAATCTCTGAGCCGTTTCTGTAAGCTTTGGTAGGCGCTCCCTGTCGCATTGAAGGGAGAGGTGGTTCTTAATCAAGTGAAATTAACAACAAACTTTCTCCAGAATCACTGACTATTTGCAAGATCCCAAATTTACACATAACTTAGAATATGTAAGCAAACAAAAGCTGTCCAATAAACAAACACACAGAGGAGAACGGAGCAGGATATGGGGAGGGGGGGGGGGGTCGTTTGTAAAGCCCTTTGAGACGGTAATGTGATCATTTATGGGCTATATAAATAAAACTGCCTTGACTCACAGTTTTAAGCAGTGTGTGTGCACAACTAACAACAAGCTAACGTGATATCTCCAGCCACACTGGGCCATACAATGGGAGGCTCAGCACTCACACACACACACACACACACAGAGACCAACCTTTCACCTCCAGGCATTGCTTCACTTCATTCACAGCTTGCTAAACCAGGATGTTCTTAGCAGAACAACAAACAATCGTATCAGTGGCGTAACCAGGCAACGATGGACCACAGTGTGGGAAGTGTTAGCGCCGTACAGTGGCAGGAGGCCCGGTTAATCAGCAGGGTGCCGCGAGCTCACGGGCCCCTGACTGACAGCGGCCCCAATTGCGATTGAATTACCTGCATGACTTGCACTAAGCCCCTGGATAGCAAAATAGCACCAGTCTCCGTTCAGCCTATAGACCCAGTACACAGGCGCAACAGAGACATGTGCACATCTGACATTGAGTACACATACGTGACAGCAACACACAAATCTGCCTGACCTACTTTCCTTGAAACGTTACATGGATGGGATGATGAGCTAAATGAGTAAACAAGCAGCAGGCTGTCTGCTGGGACGGAGTAACCTGACGCCACAGATGGTACGTTAAAACACCACCATCTGGGGAGCATAACTGTTTCGAAACAAGCAGACACTTCAAAGAAAATACTTAGCAGGTGATTGGATGAACGGGCTCTCAGACTCATGTCAGAGCTCATGCCAGAGCTCATGCCAGAGCTAAACTACGCCGATATAGCTGCCAGTACCAGTTGCTGATTGGCCAGAGATACTGTGGATTGGAGAACTTCAAACTCAAGCGCAATGATTTCCGGCTGCCCAGACTGACACACAGTGAAGTCAAACCGAAGCTTGCAACATGCGTTTGGTCTCACAAGGCTTTTGTAAGGATAGAGTGTAAATTGCGTCTGTGTTACAATTAGGTAATCTATCAGATGCTGCTATCCAAAGTGATTCAATGAGCACAATTATGGGCGCAAATAAAAAGTAATTCCTGGTTTAAAAACAATAAAGGATAACGTACCATAAAGAGATGTAAACACTTGACATTAGGATATATGGTAGAACTGGTAGAATAGAATAAGTAGAATGGTGTATTCTACTAATGAAAACACGTGACAGCCAGGCTACTCTCTCTGTGACCCCAAAAACCCTGCACAGCATGCTTGGTTGCCATGGAGACTGAACTGGACTGGACGGCCAACATTCCATTACTACTCACAAGAACTGGCTGAACTTGGGTGGGTTTAGTAGACTAAATTACACTGACTGACAACACCATCCATCCATCGCTGCTCGGTTCCGGTAAGGTTTCATACTGCTTAAGAGGATGCTGGACCAGGTTCAATAATATTAATAATCATAATAATAATAATAATCATAATAATTATTATTATTATTATTATTATTATTATTATTATTATTATTATTATCATTATAATCATCATCATCATATTATCACACACGCGTTTACAGACACGTGTCTTTCTGTGGGAGCTGATCAAGCATGTTTGAATTAAGATGCGGGTTCATGTATCCTAATATGAATCCCAAATCCCAGCGCAGGGATCACACGCGACCAGATTTCTCTGCGCATGCGTTGGATCATTTGCGGTGGTGGTAAAAAACAAGGCATAAAAGGCTGTCACGTGACATGTATGCTTTTTGTCCGAGCCAGCTGTGCTCAGGAAATGTGTGGAAACGTCTCCAGCCGGCCATGTAGTCCCGAGAAGGACGAAAATGTGAAACTCTGCAGTTGATAGAAAACAAGGCACTGTTCCCACGAGAGAAGTAATAACACAACATTAAAATAATTGGTACCGTAGTAGCCTACAGCAGTATAGATGGGCTTGTGATTATAATACGGTAACGGTTGGCACTGGCTTTCATGGTTGATTAAAACATATCCAATAGTCAATGTTGCAGACTGCAGTAACAACAATAACATCAAACCATTACTAGCGTGTGTAGATATAATAATGTGGGTTATCAGAAGTAGTGGTTGTTGTATCCGTGGAAAGCGGCGGAAGATACTCACCACAGTGACTGGGGACACCATTTTCACTCGGTCTATCAAAATGTGACTCTGTATTCGTGATCTTGAAGCTTGTTCGTTTGACACCGACAGTCTGTCCGTGGGTTGCGTGGGCTGCGGATTGTTTTTGTCCCAGTAGAGGAGGGGATTCCGACATCCAGTAGAGGTGAAAGTACGCGGTGTGGGCGTGCCTTTACTGTAGTCTGACCAATAGACGTAAAGGACGTCGTCGAAGGGGCGTCGCCTAAAGGTGGGAACGCCCCAACAGGTGGAGAGAGACAGGCTGATGTTTTCATCCGGGGCTCGATGTCTTTATTTACTTTACGCACCTCCATTCATAGAAAGCAGTTATATTTGACTGTTAGGGCCTACTAAATGTGTGTGTGCGTGTGCGTGTGTGCGTGCGATTGGAAGGATTCGTGCAAATTGGACAGCTGGGCTACATGTTGGAATATATATAAATTAGTGTCACATGACAATGTATTATGTATGTGCAGGAGATGGCTCGTCAATGTATGTATTCAACATGCTGCTTAGAAAGAAAGTGAGCCGATATACGTGAGATAGACCCATAGACCGACATGTGACGTGGCCTACATCGCCACCTTGTGGTTTAACATTATAACTATTTTTCAAGCAGGCCACACAGTCGACGGACATGACGTGTCATACCGCAACAGCACACAACCAGGCTAGTTAAGAATTAGCATGGTTGGAGGAAAAATAAGAAACAAACGATGAATCTAAAGGGAACGAACTGTGTCAATCAAGGGATCTTGCAGACCAAACACGTAAATCAGCCAGTGACATGTGGCTAGGGCAAAAACGAGAAGACCCGTCTAATCTTTACCAAGAATATTTAAAAAAAGTTACATTATATTTAAATCTATTCTTTATGGACTCAGCAAAGCACAGTGACTTCGACGACACGAAGTCAAATGAAAGACTGAATTAAACAATTAACTAATATATAAACAAGAATAATAGGGATGTCAAACCTAAAGAACGGCATTATAAGAATAATGTTTTTATGACACGTCATTCCATTGACGGACCAGTCAGTCGCCTGCGCCCGTCACGACGTTTCAGACCGTAATCACTGCATCAGCTGATAAGCACTCTTACTCCCTCGTAGCATTTTGGATTTGTTCACATTGAACAATACTATATAAACAGCTTTTCTCCCCCCAGATTTGGACCTAATTTGTTTTCCTATGTGTTCTAGTACAACCGATGCGAGCCGCTCGTCTCTTGGGCTAAGTGGTAATACTTGGCAGGCTAACACAAAGTTAGCATTCAAAAATCGTTAGCATGTGCATTAGCAGTTGGTAGGGTCTCTGCGTGGTTTTGCCGTGTAGGCTACCGTACTCTAAAAGGCTGTCAGGACGGAGTTGGACGTACGCTGGTTAATGTAAGCACAGATCGTGGTTTTTCGCATACCAGTTAATTTGATATCACTGTCTTTGTTTGGTGATGTGGAACTTTTGCTAATGTGATGGACCTTGAGCTACGGGTTTAGCCTGTTACCAGAGAGCAGCTGCCGTGTTCTGTTCGCTCCAACAACCGTTGATACCGTACTGTTACCAACGACACGATGGATTTCGATAATATCCTTAACATCGCTTCCCAAAACCAAGGTCTCAATAATGTAAAAGTAAGTAGGCTATAATAATTATATATTGTACTCCAGCTAAACTTTGTTTCTAACTTTATTTGACATGATTTCAACGTGTGATTTTTATATTATCATTATTAATAGTTTTTACATGTAGAAAGATGTACCGTAATCTATCATCTCTTGTCATGTCTAATGATTTTCTTTCGTTTATCTGAACTTTGCTTCATCAGCACAAGCGATACAGCTTACAGACCGGGCCACCCAAAAAGGTCGACCGTGTGAAAGGGGTCAACTCCGCGGCCGTGAAGGCCTTCCTGAAGAAGAAGAGTTTGGAAGAGCAAAAGAAAGGTAGCCATGGCATAACCTTAAAGCTGTCCAGCAGTGGGACATCACCATAGCCACACCAGGTCTTGTTTTAATTGGGTGTTAAAAGGGTCTGACCCAAGCCCCCAGGATTGAGCGATAGGCTTGCTTCTCTTCAGGGTATGGTGGCCAACGCCATAGTTCTGCAGCCTCTGCTGCCCAAAGAGCCAAGTTCCCATTGATGGCCATTGAAAACAAGGGCCTATACAACGGTTATAAACTGTGTTTTCACACCACACTCATACATAAATCATAATTTATATTGGGACGTTTAATGTGAAGTTAGAGTTTTTATAAAAGTAGAGCCCAGTAAAGCTCATTGTTTTGCATGACCTTGCATAGTGGTCGGCTAGGGGGCATAGGTAACCATAGCAACAGAGGTGCATATAACATTGGGAGATTTTACTATGAGTTCAAACAACCACTCACAACCATTTTGTATACCATCAGCGTTTTTGCTTTTGAACACTTCTACTTGAATGGCTGCCATTTTTACACACCGTATCCAGTTCTTAGAATACATCCATGTCTGAAACAGACCGCTGTAACACAAACATCCATGCTATCCATCACTACTGTAAAACAACACCTTTTTCATTTCACTAGAGCCGCTGAGCGTTGTCACATTCTAAGTTCTGTAGCGGTCCCAAAGTGTTTATTGTGCTTTGCCTGCTTACATCGTTTAACTCTTATTAAAAGTATTGTCTTCTTTAGTGTTCCAAATTGTTGATTTAAAGGTGTCATGTGGTTTATGGGCCTTAACGTAATACAAAGACGATGGTAAACAAAATCTTTTTTCTATGTAAAGATATAGTGGAGTAATTGTTTCATGAGCATAGAACGACACTCCTTCTGTGTGTGTTGTAATCCAAGCTTGTGTGTGTGGTCCACAAAGCATTTGTTTTGCTGACATCCTGGTGTACTTAGTGTGACATCTAGTGGCAGAAAGTCATATAGTGCCACTGCAATAAAAGGCCAGAGAGAATCAGGACTGTGTCAACACATAAACACAATCTGTGTGTTTTGGAGAAGCGCCTAACGCTCCTGGCCTGTGGTTTGTGTCTGCACAGAAATGCACTTGAAGAAGAAGAAGGAGGAGCTCCTGGCCAAGAGGGTGGAGCTGAAGTCAGACCGCAAGGCCCGCGCCATGGCATCCAGGACCAAGGACAACTTCCGGGGCTACAACGGCGTTCCGGTGGTGGAGGAACCCAAGAAGAGGCGGTCCAAGGCGGAGCGGGACGAAGATGCGCGCACCGGTGGCTCGTATAACCACGGCAATGACGACTACGACGACGAGGACAACTACGAGTACGAGCAGACAGATTCGGAGCCGGAGCCCGAGCCGGAGCCGCAGAGGCCCGTAGCCAAGGGCCGTGCCGGCGGGGGAGGGCCAGGAGGCGGCGGCAGGACCCCGGGAAAGGCCGGCGCCGCCCCTTCCAGCCGGCCGCCGGGAGCCCTCAATTTTGCTGACCTGCTGAAGCTGGCGGAGAAGAAGCAGCACGAGCCTGTGGAGCTGAAGGCCAAGCCCGCCAGGCCAGAGGAGAGGCTGCGTACCGCAGAGGAGCTCCGCGAGCTAGAGATGGAGCGCTGGGCCAAGAGGCCAGACAAGGGCAGGGACCCTCGGCCCGACCGGGACCGGGAGAGAGACCGGGAGAGCAGACCCCTGTCCGGTCCCGGCGTCTCCAGGAAACCCCCGTCCTTGCAGAAGGAGCAGAGGGGCGGGCGGGCCGGTGCGTCTGGTGGCTCAGAGAGGAAGAAGCCCCCCACCCCTGTGGGTGCTATCAAAGCTCAGGGCTCCACCAGGCCCCCTGCTGGTGAACGGGCCAAGGCGCCTCACGGAGACAGAGACCGACCCAGGGCCAGTGCATCTGCTGGTACTTCTGGCGCTGCCACAGACGGTAAACCCCCCTCCAGGAGAACCACCACCTCGTCCTCTCAGGGTTCAGCCAAACAGGCTGGCCCCAGGCCTCCGTCTGGGCCCAGACCCAGCACCGCAAGCACCCTTGGCTCCAGGAAGGCCATCCCGGCGTCAGCCCAAGGGAGACCAGTCCAGGGCGGCTCTCTGAGGGGCGGAACCAGCGTCGGCGCCAACACCACCTGCGCTGGTTCCGGTAAGCCTCGGAGGCCGTGTGACTCGCCCAGGTCCGGGAGCAACCCTGCCGGACCAGGCCGCGGTGGACCCCCAAGACCCGCGTCCCGGGGAAGTCCGCTTCCCAACCCCCGGTCAGGGACCCAGCCGAACATCCCCCAGGGTCGCCCCGTCAATGGGGCCAGGCCCCCGGGCGGCGGGGCCGGTCGCCCCGGCAATGTGGGCCCCATGCCGGAGCGCCGGCCGGCTGGCAACATGGGCTCTGGCCCTGGGAGACCCAAGTGCACTGTGGTGGCAGAGACCATCTCCTCTAAGAACATGGTGGGGGCCCCCAGGCCGGGCATGCAGCCTCAACCGGGCATGCCTCCCAGGCCGCAGGGGATGCAGCAGAGACCAGGGATGCCCCCCAGGCCGCAGGGGATGCAGCAGAGACCAGGGATGCCCCCCAGGCCGCAGGGGATGCAGCAGAGACCAGGGATTCCCCCCAGGCCGCCTGGTAAGAACCACTATCCTGGCTCTGTCCTCTCGACTATTCACCCTCAGCTCAGTGTTGGCAGAGGCTCTAGTGTGCAAACCCTGGTTGTGGTAGTGTTTGCACAGCCACCCTGCTGGCGGGCCAATCAGGTGGTAGAGCTAGATAAAGAGATGCAAATGGATCCAATAGTTTCTACATTAACCAGGGGTCTACACCCAGTAGGAGGAAACACTTCCCAAGGGAGCGTGGCCTCATCAGGTGCATTGTGGGTCTTGGCACACCAGGTTAAAGACCCAGCATGTATGGAAAACTGCTGTGTAGTCTAGCGGTTATGGCGGTTAGGGTGGGTGACTATCAAATGAAAGGTCCTGGGTGCGGTCCTCAACAAGCCGGCATAGCTGTAGGCATCTTTGAGCAAGATCTGTAAGCCCTACACGATCCTCACCACTGAAGTGATAGCATCAGTTCCCTACACTGTAGGTTATAGAAGTTGCCTACTCGGAAAAAAGCTAAATTGTAATTTTACACCCTAAATAAAGTGACGAATGGAAAACCAGCTTGTTGGCGAGATACACCAGTAGTGGTATTTGAATACCACTGTTATGTAATGATAGGGAGCAGGCTAGCAACCTTCCAAAGAGAGACACCTACCTAGGGGTGATGTTGCCTAGTAGTATGGACTATGTCATCAGGAGGATTCTGGGACTCCTGGTGAGAATAATTGACATCGTATCGTCCAACCTTCTTGCCAGTCCACCTTGTTTTCCTGACAGTGAGGCTGTCAACAGCAGTTTGCAGCCTTTGTCCCCAATCTTGGCTCAGTGAATCAGGTGCACTGAGTTTGAGTTTTAAATCAACAAAAAGGTTAGTGTCACTGTGACTACATTTCTTGCATTAAAAAACATTACTCAATTGGTCTAGTCCAGGGGTCTGCCACCTTTACTATCAAAAGAGCCATTTCTGCCCATAATCCTTTATATTTGGCTGTCTGGAGCCGCAGAAAATGTGACTTAGCCTATCAACACTATTCATACTAAATGGGAATTAATTCACGTTTTCCCCAGGGTGATTTTGAACAGGGGGGACAGTGAAATGCAAAGTCGTAGTGCTTTGCTTTACAAGGCATTTTGTGGAGGACCGCTGAGGATCATGGAGTGATATTTGTTTGATTTGAGATCGAAGTTAGCAAGAATGACTGACCCTGCTTTTGAATTGTACTGATTCATTGTAACACGGTTTGATATTTTAATATTATTGTAGAATGTGAAATCCGATTGATTGCCGTACTTACTTGCTGCATATATGCTATTGTCTCTTTATAAGTCATTCTCCAAAACGCTGGCTAACTTCTAACGCAAATAAAATAAAATAAAAACTCCCTTTAATGCCATGGGGTGCTTTCTCAGAAGCATTGGACACACATTGTCACAGCTGGGGCGGTGTTTTGTTGTGAGCGATGTTGTGAGCGACACAAACACCAGTTTGTGTTTCTATTTACGGAGCCAGGGCTGTGTAGACGTATCGGACATGAGATCTCTTCCAGTTGCTGGATCGCATTGACTTAAAGTGTCTCTCATCGCTACATCGCTGCGAGTCCATGGCTTAAGATAGCGAGCCGCAAGGAAATATTTGGTGAATTTGACAAAGTACATTGGCTTACAATCGCTAACTATACCTTAAGTAAAGCCATGTATTTTGATAACCAGGGCCTTTCTATCTGTCAGAATAAATATGTACCTGAGGGAAATAGCTGCACACGGCCCTTCAGAGCACAACGTTCTGTTTGACCCTGCAGTTCCCAACCTACCGCCCATCACCTCTGCATACAAGAATCAGTACGTGGAGGAAGAGGAGTACGACTCTGAGATGGAAGACTTCATCGACGATGGAGGGGAAGACCAGGACGAGATCTCCAAACACATCAAGGAAATATTTGGCTACGACCGCAAGAAGTTAGTACTGCCTGCTGCCCAGACAGATTGATAGAACTTATCACCAGTTAATGACCGCTCACTGGCAGCAAGGTCTAGAACGCGGTTCTTTTTCTTGAGCGCCAAGCCTTTGAATCGTTACCTAACATGATTGTAGATGCATACCATGATGGCTTTAACCAGTAGCTTTAACAACACACACACACCAACACACAATGAGACCTTGCCCTCATTCTGGTCCTTCTGTCCCCCTCCACCAGGTACAAGGAGGAGAGCGAGTACGCACTGAGGTTCATGGAGAGCAGCTGGAAAGATATGCAGAAAGAGGAGGCCAGAAGGTGACACACACACACCCTTCGGAACCTTCTAGTCTTGTGTGAGCTGTGTCTGCACCTAAGCCCCGCCCCTTCACCTGCCCAACCTAGTTACTGTAACTAGGTTGGGCAAAACTGCATGGAACTCTGGTGGGGAGTTCTGAAACGCAAATGAGGCAGACAAAGGTGTTTCTGCAACTGTTTTGGGGTGAATTAACTCTGTTCCAGGCCATGCATGGTAGATTTATCTGTCTGGGTGTCCCTCCACATAGGGGTGCACGATATTGATCAAAGGTGATATTGCGATATTGATCATGAAAATTGCATTATCGATATTCATTTTGATATTTTAAAATCACAAAGGTTATGGG
>JAODLL010075822.1:2500-15000 GCA_026546735.1 Forbesichthys agassizii | reverse complement strand
TCCACACTCCACAGTACAGTACCTCTCTGTGGTGACTGGTCTACAGTGGTCTGCTGGCAGCATGACCCCTCCGCTGTCAGTACTGGTCTGTCTGTCTGTGGCCCAGCTCTGCCTGGGAGAGCAGCATGTCCAGGAGATTATTACCACAAGTAAGTGACGTAGTACTACCGATATAATAATGCATATATAGTGTTATGATATAATATTGATGTAGTAAAACTAATATGGTGATGATGATTTTATTTTTTATAATGCTTTATTTTATTTAATAAATATATACTGTATATAAACATGCACAGAGAGAGAGAGAGAGAGAGAGAGAGAGAGAGAGATAGATAGATAGATAGATAGATAGATAGATAGATAGATAGATAGATAGATAGAGAGCGAGAGAGAGAGAAGAGCAAAGGAAACAACTACAAAAGACAAGAGCATTATGTTAATTCTGTGTTCACTATGTCCTACACGGGGAGGTAAATAACTAAAAACATGCCACCACTAAGACATAAAGGAAATGCTGACTATCTAACGTTCCCAAACAAACCTGTCTTTGTTCAGCACTGTGCTCAATTACAATGTGGGCATAATGTTCCTGCAGTACCTTTTTGCCCAAGGTTTTCAAAAGAGTTGCACAGCCGTGTGCTTTTAATCGGTGTCTAGGCTTCTTTAAAATGGAATCACAACAGGATCGCCCACTAGTAATTTACATTAAAAGAGCAAAAGTGAACTGAATGAAAGTCACAATAAGTACACCAGGAGGAGTTTGTACATTAATGTATTGTACATTCAGACTCTAACAAACTGACCTTCTGTAGACTAAAAGGTGTAACAAAGCATGTACTGCTGTAAACTGCTGTATATGCAGTTATTTTTCCAAAAGGAGACATTGCCCTAAATGGGCTTCTTCGGGTAGTGTATTATTGCATCGTGTCTGTTACAGTATCAGTGATCTCATTCTACTGCCTACTTGGATAGAGTGAGTCAGAATGGTTTGGTTTGGCCACTGGTTTAAGAGATTTGTCACTGGGACCATGATGGATGGCAAAGTGAAGAGTAGACTGGTTCATGTTGGTTTGGAAGTGCCATAAGGTTTCCTGTATGATTCTTTCAACCAATTTGCCCAGCAATGATTGGATTTAAATAATGATGTATATTTTGTGTGGTAATTCAAGGGCTGGGAATGTACCAATTCTAAATTAGCCTTCTACCCTATGCCAAATTTGCTACAAGGATACTACCATCAGAGCAATGTTAAGTTAAGTTTTGTTAATACCTTGTGGCGGAGAACCTAATTCTATGTGCTGATGTACAGTAATTGTGCAGTGAATACACTTATAATAGAACATAAACCGTATATAACTATCTGTCTAGGTAGGATTACACTCTGACTTGCCCTTTCCAGAGAACGTTCCTCTTCTAGGAGGCTGGGCTTATAGGAGCCCAGAGTCTACCGATGTCCAGGCGGCAGCAAACTTTGCAGTGGAGAAGTTCAACAGCAACTCCAAAGCCAAGAAGAACTTTAAGCTGCTCTCCATCACATCTGCCAAGTCTCAGGTCAGATATATGTAACAGACGTGTCTTCACTTGACCGTTATTCTGCTGTGAGTTTAACATGATTCTTTCACGCTTCCAAACAATAAAAGCATGATGCAAACTCTATCGTCAAACCTTATCGCTCTAGGCTTTCAGAGAACAAGGCTTTATAGATACAGTATTCCAATATATTAAAAAACAACTCTACCTTGTTTCATCATATATATCGGATTATGAAATGTGCTACCTAAACACTAAATGTGTAAAGGGAAGCAAAGTGTTCCAATAAAATGAATACATGTATGCCTACAGTATGTGCTATTTAGTGTTACATTCTGGTAAATCAATTATTTCCCCTGTTGCATGGTATTTATCAGGTTATGTGGGCAAGCTCTGAATAAACACATCCATTGAATGCAGATTAAATTCACTTAATTCACACAGAACACTGCTGTATTTCTCATTCAACATAGTGTGTATCCACTTTTCTGCTTGTGCTCAGGTGACCAACATGATTAACTTTGACATCAAAGCGGTTCTGGGAAAGACTAAGTGTCTTAAATCAGAGAACCAGGATCTAAACACGTGTGCCCTTGGGAAAAAGGTGGGTCTCCTGTCTGTGTTTTGTTCAAATGTGATTGTCTTGTAGTACATTATGTGTTGTTGTGTTATGTTGCGTTTCAGTTAAACTATAAGTGTTATGTTTCATTGTGTGTTCACTGCTGTATGAATGTGCTTCAGTCAGTTGTGTTGATCCTCTACTGTAGCAACAGTACACACATAATGTTCAATGTTCATCTACCTAGGTACCCGGCTACCTGGCTTTGTTTGACACACAGAGCGTGCATGCCCCGCTCACATCTGATTGCTTAATGGTTTGCATTTCACTCTATACTCACCTTTGTGGAGCTCATAGGCTCACATCTTGTCTACCTCTCCCATACAGCCACATTTACTGTTGCCCAGTTGTATTTCAATACATTAACATTGGGCAGCAGAGGACATTAAGGGTTCTGTGGTACTATAATGCAATCAAGTATATTTTAATCACTAATAATAATAACATACAACTTACAATACTATGTAGTTTGTGTTATTTACTGTTTCCCTATAACAAACCAGGCCCATAACATCAGTCTCTGTTGTACTGGTCCAGAAGCGGTTTGTTATTCTGATGTGAGTGTTTGTCTTGTTTTCCTTGCTGCAGCGCCTGACGTGTCAATTCGAGGTGCGCCTTAACGTCAGAGAGAACAAACATGACTTAGTGCAGTCGACCTGTCAAAAGACTGCAGCTGCCACCCCTGGTCCCTAGACCTCAGGCTACCAACTAATACCTGCCTGACTGCACGTGAAGGAGCAACCCAGTCCACCAGCATTCCATTTTGGAGCTAAGCTACGTTTGTTATAATCTTGTTTTGTTTTTTTAATATGAAGATACTGATAGTGCTAATTGAATAAATGGTTTGCAACTGATGTATACTGGAAGTAGTCTGTTTATTGAAACATGAGGGTATGGGGCATACTTATTACAGTCAGTAACAATACTGCCTAAGATACTGTAAATACATAACAATTAAAGATGAAAACATAAAATATTACATTTATTAATATGTTACATAATGTAATATTACATTATGTTACTTATGCTCACTCTCACATAATAGATAAATGTACAGGTGAGTAGTAACACACTGAACCACTGGCACAGCAAACTTTTTATACAATTCACTAAAGAAAATACTTAAGTAATTAAGTGAATTAGTTTAGGACAAATACATAAATACATTTAATTTATTATATCAAAAATACACCTCTCTTTTTAAGTTCAGTGGAATAAGTCTTGCTTTGTCCATAAAACATGTTATTATTTGACCACTGTTTATTTACAGTATCTGCTCTGAGAAGAAATGTCTACTTACTTCTAAGTCAAGATAAGATAAGATTATACAAAACGTGGGTGAGTGGCGCCAACACCTCAGCCATGGTGCCCAGTTTCTAAAAGAAAATTATTTTTATATATAGCACTAACCTTATTAAAGTGCTTTAAGGTAACTAGGCAACAATGCTGCTGGATGGTCCACTCGGAACAGAAGCATGGGTCAGGCATTGCAAAGAGCAGGAAACAGGAACAGAGGAACATTTGAAATCATCTCTGATTTCAAAGAGAACATGAATCAAATTCATTCTAAAGTTTGAAACTGAAATCAGTTATTTAGGGTTAGTCATTACTGTAAACATCAATTCACTATAAACAATTACAACAAGTTACACATATATTTACGTATGAATCATTTGTTTAAAATAAAAAATAACGTTTTTTTTTTCTCTGGAGTGCTCAAACACAGATACATTCTTGCTGCCCTATGTACAGTAACAACAGATAATCAATGGTGGATTTACACAGGCTACTATGATCCCAGCTTGATACAAAAGATCCCTTACTGTATGCCTAATCATTAATCATCATCAAGGCAGTTAAAACTGTCTGGCAATCTGGCTGTCTGGCTTGGCTTTAAAAAGGTCTCCTGGTGAGTTTGCCAATATACAATCACTGTAGACTATTTCAATATTAGGATAAATGTTGTTTCCACAGAGAGGAATGTGCGTGTTCGCGTGTGTGTGTGGGGGGGTGCATGTGTGTGTTTTTTAATGATTTAACTAGCATTAACATTAGCGTTTTTGATGGCATCTTTTTTCCAAACCAAAATGTTTTTGTTTCCATCTCACACTTGATACAGTAGCATACAGTAGTATATATTCCAAACCAAACCATTTCACACTTTCTTTCCATCTCTTCACTCTATTCCAATAGATACAATATAGCATATGTATCCTTTATACAGTAGTACTCTACATTGCATATTCCAGTCAGTACTGTACCTGACAGCCTGAGCCTCTCTCTCTGTCTGTTATGTTTGTCACTATGTGTGTGTGTGTGTGTGTGTGTGTGTGTGTGTGTGTGTGTGTTAGGTGCATGAGCGATTGCATGAGTCCTGCAAACAGCTGGCTAAACAAACTTCATCTGCTACCCATCCACTTTGACTTTGGACTGAGTTTTGATCACGAATGTTGACGAGTCGAGTTTGTGTAACCTGAGACAAAATGATCTAAAGCCATCTGAAAGTAGAAATTAGCAATTTAAAACATAATTATTTATTAGATTTTTATATTTGGATTCACTACTTTCACCTTTATTACAACTAAAATGTTGTTTGTCAAGTAATAAAAAGCAATATCTTTCAGAAATGTATCTAATTATTAAATATTAACAATTAAAAAACAAAATATGTCAGATTCATGTTATATTGGTCTGTTTGTGGTGGTCTTACAGAATAAAGTGTGTCTGACAAATTTTGGCACCAGTTATACTGTACTGATATATACTGATGATGAACAGTACTTGATTCTGAAGCTATATTGAATCTTTAATGTACAGTATGGCTATATTTTATATTTATATTACTCTTTCAGGAAGGATCAACAAAAATGATTTACAAGATACTGAAATTTTCCCCCAGAAAATTCCAAGGTTACACGTTTTTGTTCCATGTCCTAGATTGTCAATTGCATACAGTATATACTGTATAAATAAATGGTCATGCTCCTGTTTTTGCTAAATACTGTCTGTACATGAAATCATGCTTGGAAACTAGCCTATATGGTCCTAAAAATAAATATCCACTGACTATACACTTTTTAAGACTTTATGTGAACAATTGAAAGTGTGATACAATTTATGGTTTCAAATACAAAGAAAACACTTTTTTTTCCTTCTGTTTAGTGTATTGTCTTTTGTCTTCTTTCTCTTCCGTGAGATGATTTTGAGAAATAATTGTCCTGGATGGTTATCCATAGTTCCATAATCCCATTACATTATCTCCATTAGTGTGTGTCTGTGTCATACACTGGTCTCAACATGAGAGGGCGTCTTAGAGCTCAACATGTGCGATAGCAGGATATGCTGGTGTTGATACCTGGCACACACACAAGCACACGCACATACACACACAGATTACTACAGTACCTGGATTGATGCTGTTACTACATACATTTTTATAAAAAGGTTAAAATATTAAAATCATTTAAAAACGTATTATGTCACAGCACAAACACGAGCCCAAAATTTATGAAACAATTAATCATTATTTACAGCAAGTTAATGATTGTTATTTGATTTGATTAACTGTGTGTTATTAATGCCTACATTAAAAAAAGTATTGTAATCATATGTGACATCATGGTGTAATTAAATGTAGAAATAAGCCTACTTGCTAATGACCATCTGGATCTCCTTGTTCTCTTCTTCTTTGAGCCTCAGAATAACATGTTCCAGGATGGGGAGCTCCAGGTTCAGATATTGAGCCACCTGAGAGGAGAGGAGAGGAGAGAGGATCAACATCAACTTAGTCAGTTGTTACAGTATGTGTAGAGTGTAATACTACTCAATAGTTTGTGTAGAGGCTTGCTAGCATATGGCTCCGTTCAGACTGCAGTCCGTAGTGGTGTGCTAAAGCACTCACATCGTTGCTGACTTCCTGTTCATCCCTGTCCATCAGAAAGAGCTTCATGATGTCATCAGAAGGCCCGTGCAGGATTCTCTCCCAGAGGGGTTGGTCACTGTCGCCCAACTTCCTCTTTTCTGGACACACACGCACACACACACACACACACACACACACACACACACACACACACACACACACACACACACACAATTGACTTTTGAGCAATGTGGGTAACTTCTACATTATTTTGATTCAGCCTTTGCAGTATATTTGTTGTCCTATTGTATGTCACAATGAAGATATTGAAACCACAGCTGAGTAACATACCACCACTCTGATGTAGGCTGTAGAGGGCAAATTCCTGAGGATCATTCTCTATCTGAAGAAAAAGATCATTTAAATCTATTATGCCGATTAAACCTTGGACAATCTCTTTAACCAGATTAAACTACAGAACAAATCTACATCTCTCTTAATAAAGTTGGCAGTGCTTCTTGATCTGGCAAACACAATATGTTAGCATGTACTGTACAGTATAAAGGACACTGTATGGAACACTGTTAAATCTTACCTTGAACTTGTTGAGGAGCTGCTCAATGACTTCATGTGTTGTCATTGTGCTGGAGATACGGACCTTGGTTGGAGTACCAAAGGAAGGTGTGAAGATTGAGGTCTGATGAGATGATAAGAGAGTTAGAAACTTGAATACAATATTTCAAAAATGCAGAATTTTTTATTTCTACAGTAGAAACCTGTGGTGAAATGTATATGCACATATCGCTACCTTGTAGTTATAGAAGTGTCCATTGATGGAAAATCTGTGCTTTTCCTTCACGCTCTGTCCTGCTGACTGGCTCCTTCTCCGTCTCCTTTTAACCAATGAGGCGTCACTCATACAACGAAACAGGTTAGACTCCGCCTCCATTTCTGAAGCTTTAGGCCTCTCAAGACGCAGCGTGGTGGTTTCATAAACATGTGGTACTATTGAACAGAGAAAACACCTTCATGAACATTAATGTGTTCCATAAACTCTTATCTTTACCTTTGTGCATGAAAAAAAAAGTTTAATTATGAATTTATATTAAATAAATCAAAAAATATCATCTGTTAACCTTTATATACATTCTGGAGAATATAGTACATTCATTTGTGTGCTTATGTGTGCATCTGCATTATTTTAGCAATAGTTTATTAGCTCCTTAAGGCACGGACAGTAGCACTAATATTCCTTGCTTATTACCCTGCACGCTGTTGTTGTACGCCTGTTCTGGCTCCTACCTGCTCTTGGACTGTTCTCCACCGTGTCTTGTGATGTCTCTGATATCTCATCTATCTGGTGAAGGTCATTGTACTCTCCCCATCGCGTCATACCTCTAAGAAGTGAGGGAGAGAAAGAAGGATTAATAAAGAAAGGTAGATACAAAGGTCAAATATCAAAATAGAACAAGGTTAGCATGTGGAGAAAGACTGAAAGACAAAGGGCCAGTTTTTTATTATAGCTATAGACTCATATTTTGGCAGTGTTTACTTAACCCTCGCGCTGTCCTCGGGTCAAAATGACCCAGTGCACTTGCCAGTAGAGGGCAGCAACCACAACACGGACATATGACATTCCGCGGTTTGCTCCCTCTGCTGCTAGTCTGCTGAAATGCCTAAGGACAGTGCGAGGGTTAAGTTTGAAAAGAACCAAAGCAATAGTAAAAAGTATGTTCTCTATCATTTGCTCTTGTTTTGAGTGGAGAAACCTGTTTAACTTGATGTGTTCCACTTGTCTTATTTTATTGTCACTATTACAGTATGAATAATTTCTACAGTTTATATCTATTAAATGTTCGAAGCATTAGGCACTGAACACATTGTTGTTCACATAATTTACACCCTTAGGTGTAGATGTGCATTTTAGTGGAGAAACATAGCCTTAATAGCTCATTGTACTATGAAGATAGGTAGGTAGGTAGGTAGGTCTGTAGGTAGGTAACTTTATTAATACCCAAAGGTAGATTTGTTTTGCAGTGAAGAATCATCATCATCGCAGTTCATCATAACAGACAAGTGACAAACATGGATTATAACAGTTCATAGTACCATACATATTCACTCATGTATGTATGTAAAATAATAACATATAAAAACCATAAAACTAGATATACACATATATACATATACACCAGTGCTGCTTATGAATGGTTTAATTGACTAATGGCTGACGGGACAAAGCTGTTTTTCTATCGATTAGTTTTGCATTTTGGTACTCTAAACCTTCGTCCAGATGGGAGACACTGAATTTCGCTGTGCAGGGGGTGGGTGACATCTCTTAAAATAATAGTATAACTCATGTTAGTATACATGGTTTAAATATAATTTAAGATGGTGGGTAAATGTCTTTGTTTTAACATCCATGAAAATCCATGCAGGACATTCTATGATATTTTGAGCACTAACAGCAAAATAGGATTAAACATTCTTTTCTCGCTTCCTGTAACACAAACTACAGTTAAATACAAAATACCAGCAAAGACAAAGGTAAGCCATTGTTTTAAAATGGGCTGTCTCCCTTGCGTTCCATATGTCATTCTGACCTTGGTTTTCTTTTTTGTGCTATTGGTTATGAGGCTCACCTGGTCGTCTACCCTGTGTTTCTATTTGTTTGGTGGTAAATAATTTTCTGTTGTCTAGTGCCAAGTGTTATTTTGCTTAATGTTCCAAGTAATATTTTTCATTTGCATTGTTTGCTGGTCTGTGTTGAAACACCTCTTGGCCAAACCCCTCCTGTCTAACCTGACCACTACTATTTTTCCTTTTTAGTGTCCCTCCATTCAAACAGTCTTCAACCTGATAACATACCAGAGGCCTTCTCATCCTGTGATAGTGATGCAATAAATCAATTATACCTTTTGTTGAGTGGACTAACTGGACTGGTGGGGTCATTTGGTATCAGATGACAGAATGGCAGCGTCTGTTTTTCGTCTTGTATTTTGAGCCTGATAGGCCTCTGTACTCCCCAGGAGATGTTGAGAAAACCCTCAACCACAACCTCTCCACTGGCAGCCTTATGAGAGAGGAGAAGGTTAGTGTCACTTTGCCAGGTTATCCCATGTTGACCCACAAGGTGATATGGAGGTATACTGTATAATTACTGTGAGAGACCAAATAGGTTTGAGTATACACAATGAAGGTATATAGCATACATAACTCAAAACCTGCTGTGGAACTTTTAACCCGTTCAAACTTAAGGGAGCATAACAGTATATAATGCTAGTAGCAGCGGTCTGATAGGCTGGTTGACCCAGATAAGTGTCAGTTCAAAATATTCTAGTACCTGGTAGTAGCTCAAGTGAAGTTGGGCCTGGTCCTTTAGGAAACAGTTGTAGCTGTCCAGCAGTGACAGAAACCTTGCTCTGAAACCAACAACACACATGACTATATGCCAGAATATAATAACAAACACAAGCTATGAGGAATAAGTGTTCTCTCAGCTCGAGGGAACAGCAGTACAACACTACAACAAGCTATAGTATTGTGAACTGCTTATAATTAACCAACAATTCAGTGTAAAATGCTCAAATATGAAAAAGAGAGACTAGTTTGAAAAGTGTGATTTTGAGCAAGGCATCAATCTACTGTACAACAAAGAACAGCAAAGAGATGATTGCAGAAAAACTTACCGAGTCAGGATCCTGCTTTCACCTGCCGATACCATCACTGGCAGCCTCAGAGGAACTGCTGGGTCCATCTCTATTATCATCTATTACTGTAGAGAGACCATATTAATAATAATAATAATAATAATAATAATAATAATAATAATAATAATAATAATAGCATCTTTAAAAAGAGAGTTTACTAAATGCTTTGACAGCCACAACAAAGCAGAATAGTCATTCAAAATATAAGCACTATGAAAGTTAGAAGATTTGAAGTTAGAAGTTATAATAACAGAATGATCAATCAAAACAAATCAAATATAAAATCAATGTAAAAATATAAGGTAAGACATAAACATTTAAACAGAAGAATACAAACTTTAAACTAAAGATTAATTCACAAGAAAGTAAAAGTGCTTTTAGCATTGTTTTAAAAGATTCTACAGTCTGCTTGCCTTATTTCCTCAGGTAGGGAGTACAACACCACTCATTTGCAGGTGAATACTGTAGTAACCAATGAACAGCAAACTTGCAACAGAGCTGCTAGCTTGAACAGTATAGCTGTGTCTATTGCCAACAACAAGACCATGATCTAATTGCTAGGCTACAGTTGTTACCTTTAGTAAATACACCTGTCCAGCATGACGGCTTGACAACTTACCTTATCTAACATGCCAAGTAAAAGCTTTTGTCCTAATCCCCTATTTGTCTCTGTCGCTCTCTCTCTCTCTAATTTAAAAATCTCTCATTATCCCTCTCTACCTCTCACGCTATTTTTTGTGGTAAATGTATTCTCTCGCTCTCTCTCTCTCTCTCTCTCTCGCTCTCTCTCTCTCGCTCTCTCTTGATGCATTCACTCTTTCACTTTCTTTCTCCAGTAGATTTAATAGCAGTACTGCTCCACCCAGGAACCAATGATGACAGTGTACACCCAACCATTTGTTTATTTTTTGCCCAGAGGACCAGTAAGTCAGTATAGGCTGCTCATGTATCCATGTGGCTTCGCTCTCTCTCTCTCTCTCTCTCTCTCTCTCTCTCTCTCTCTCTCTCTCTCTCTCTCTTTCTCTCATTTCGCCCATGCCTGTCAGAAGAATCTGTGGTATTCAGAGGTTGTCATCCCAGCACCACCCACAGCTGTCACTTTATATACATGACTGGTTCTGGGCTGTACTTGACACAAGAGCTCCAATTTCAGAAGCTACTATATGTTATAGTGAACTGTGGATGACTTAACATCGTAACATCATTTTGGAGGTAAAGGTTAATTTGACAATGGCAAAACGTTTATTTTAAAGCACTTTTATACGAGTTGTAATCATTTGCGTGAAATACTCATTTCCCTTCCACATAATATATATAAATTACAGGGAATGCATTCAACACAGATTGCAAAGACTGGACATGGGCTGCAGGTCATGTATTTAAACAAGAGGATTATCTCAGGTCAATCTCCACACTGATAAAGTCCATTGGACTGGTGACCTAAATCAGACATACCCCACCAAGTCTTTGCAAAGGCTGGAAAAGCTTTTGAACAAGGCATTCTCCCAATAGCTGCTAGAGCATGCCTTCAAACGGAACCAAAATATATTGCTATTCCTGGTTTCAGAAAGTGTGTTTCCATCCAGCAATGATGGTACATTCTATTGTAAACCCTTCACCATCTGGTGCTTTTGGAATAGAGGCACATGGATAATTGTGGCTTGAGTTCATATTTCAGTTTTTATTCTAGGGCAGACTACACTGTATTTAAAAGGTCAAAATGAGTAGCCTACAGTATATCCCTTCTGGTTGAGGAGAAACCTGACTAAAGGTTGACAAATATGTTGGTGTATATATTGTATATATACTGTCTATATATATATATATATATATATATTTAAATTATATCTAAGCCATGTATGTTTGCTCTGGTTACCCACTGCTGAATTAATACTGAAAGCAAATCTGTGATTTTTCGTGGGTGTACTGTAAGTGTATTTGCAGTCGTGAGTGTTCAATAATAAAAAAAAAGCTGCAAGCAAAGTAAGCAAAAAATGATATTTGTTCTGTTAACGTGCTGACGTTTTCTGGGTTTCTTTTAAACCTCGGTGTGCTCATCAGACTTTCAAATATAGTGGGATTATCATTGAAAGCACTGTCCAACCTATGTGTGTGTGTTAACATACTGTTAACTATACAAAGTCCATGAGCACTACAATAACACATGGGCCTTGAATTCACACTTTGATTTTAGGGAAAGGTTCTTACTTCTTCAAACAGCACATTCTCCCACACGCTCAAGGACACACACACGTTTACCACATACTGTAGGAATAGAATGAACGTGATACAAATTAAGATGCAAATGTTGTTGAATATAAATGAGCTTGTGAGTATGTGAAATAGGGCGGCAAGTGGCGCAGTGGTAGAGCTGGGGCGATAGGTGATCAAGAACTCGCTGGTTAGAACCCCGCTAACTCCTCACGCGCTGTCCTCAAGCAAGACACCTAACCCTAACTGCTCCCGGTGGTCAAGTGTCTCCTTGCACGGCTGACATCACCATCGATGTATGAATGGGTGAATGTCAGGCAAATAATACAAAGCACTTTGGATAAAAGTCCATTTACCATCACACCATGCTTTAATCGTCGGATGATGACTGACGATTGTATGATCAAATAAGGTTAATAAGGTTTCACATGTACACCCTCAGTTTGAAACACAGGTAATGAATAAAGGCAGCCTCAGAATGAACACTGACAGACATTGCCGGAGGGACAGACACTTGTTCAAGTTAAAGAACGAGACGCCCCGCCCTCTGTCCCCTCCCTCCCCA
>JAODLL010075811.1:0-15000 GCA_026546735.1 Forbesichthys agassizii | reverse complement strand
TGATTTAGTCTGTAGTGTATATTGGACTATAAAATGTCCGTAGAATAAGGTAATATGGTACATTATCTGAAATTTAGTTGGAATATTAAATTGCCTTGACATGTTAAGGCAACAAGTAAGTATATCTTTTGATGAATGAAGAATCCATCAGCGGTTAAGAAAGAAGGATATGAGCCGACTTGAACAGGGCATGATAATGTCTCCTACGAGATATGGAGGGAAACGGAGAGTGGGAGAAAATGAATGAAGAAGAGGTGACTATAATAGAAAGAGACAGAAGGAAATAAATATCGAAAGAGATGGAGGCAGTGCCACTTTAAACCTTCAGCCTGTTCCTCATGGGCTGTTTTAGATTGCAGTTGCACTTTTACAAGTCTACTTTCTTGGAGAATCGGTGTTCTTACTATTAGGCAATTTAGCAGACACGTTTTATAAACGGTATTTACAGTTGAGTGTTGCAGGGGTTGTTTCAAGGTTGTGGATGTTGTAGCACGTGAATCTAAATGCGCTCCCCACTTCGTATATTTGTGTCTCTTCACGTGTGGATTCTGTGCAAGTGAATCCACGTGTATATGTAGGCGTTCCACCATGTTCTAGGTCAAAACGCTGCAGTTATTTGGGGGAAATGTACACTCAGTGAACATGAGCAGTAAGCACATATTTGCACCTCAATAGCTCATACCTTCCCATAATGTAAGACCGTGCGCAAACACACACACACACAAACACACACATGGGCTCTAAGGGCAGACAATGTATAAAAGTTTCCAATTGTATGTGGGCCTATGTGTCATTAATTTAGCTCTCGCTTTCACTCCCACACACAGCCGACTCACATTATGGCAGCGTCAAGCCACCTTAGATAAGTCACGACGCCACACACATGCACGCTCTCCCCTCACATGCACCTAGAGGATTTAAACCATGCTTATTCTCCTTCATCTGTGGTGTTCCACCTGCCCCCCACCGTGAGCGGGCCAGACTCCCTGCTACCCTTTGGGTCATGCTGTAATATTGACCTTTGCTGTGAGGGCTCGGGCTACTGGGGCTTCTGCGCTTTGTTTTAACTCTTTGAAGAAATGTGTATGTGTGCGCAGCAGAGATTTAATCGGGCCCGAAACAACTCTGTCCAAGCCCGAACCGAACCCGCACTTGTATGGCTTTCTGAAGCCGGAACCCGATATTTAATGAAAACTTTCCGAGGCAGTGTGTCCATACGCTGCGCTTCGACGTGCATATCAGATGGCACAGAGCTCTAGTCTAGATAGTGCTGCTGACTCATTTGGTACTAAGTTATATATTGAACAGCTTGCTGGACAGTGGTCAAAAGGAAAAAGAAATGTTTTCGCTATGATGTTGAGCCAGGAGGTAAAGAAACAACACACTAGTTGTCATAGACATTATTAACAATGCACAGGGATGCAGCCTAAATCTTATATTGTAGGATAGGTTATTAAGCAAGAACGGGAGTCATTCTAACGTTTTCAACGTTATTTATTAATGAAAACATCTTGGAACAAATATAAGCCTAAACGTAGGCATATTCACCTCATAGCAGCATACAGCATGTTTACGTTTCTCTCTAAAAAACAAAGTATCAGCGAGGGGTAAAGGTACAGGCTGCAACGAAATTGGGGGGTGATGCTATCTCCCTTACAGATAGCGTCAGGAGCTTGTCTATACGTGAGGAACTCTTAGTAGAGCCGTTGCTCCTTCACGTCGAAAGAAGTCAGTTGAGGTGGTACGGGCATCTAGTAAGGATGCCCCCTGGGCGCCTCCCTAGGGAGCTGTTCCAGGTACGTCCAGCTGAGAGGAGGTCTCGGGGAAGACCTAGGGACTAGGTGGAGAGATTATATCTAAATGCTGCAGTGTTCTCTTAATTCTTTCCACAGTTGTATAAATAAAACAAATAATGAAAACGTAGTCCCTGCGTTCATCCAGGACATCCCCTTGCCGTCCTCACCTCAAGGTCATTATGCAGAGCATACATGGGATGCTGGATGCGTCTCCTTAATTATGAACAGATGGGCACGACGCACTCAGTGACCCATCCCACTATGGAACTGTAGGCACTTAACTGCCAGCAATGGGGCTTCCCAGCCATCTTTGATCACTTTGCCAGCTGTTTACCAGCAGTCTAAACTGCTCCATTGTTTTGCTTTCCCCGTGATGTAGACTTTGTCATTGAGCACATACAGTACCATACAGAGAGATTGGAAACTTTGGGAATGGTGGGGAAGAAGGGGAACTTTTCACCCTATATGCAGACCAGAATGACTTGCGTTCAATGCAAGTCAACGGGGAGGTCCACGGACCCCCATTCACAATAATATTGTCATTATTTCTCTCTGGGAGCGTTCCTTGGTATTTTGAGCATAATATTTTTATTCCCAAGTACCAACGATCAATCGAAATCGATCAGAGTAAATTGACTTTGCTTCAAGCCATGCATGGAAGATTTAGGTGTCTGGGTTGAAGGTAGTTTACTAATTGTAAACATAACATACACTTTTTGTCAAATTCACCAATTATCTCCCTGCATTTCACTAGCTGACCGCTCGAAGAAAAAATAATCAGATACACAGCCCTGGCTCCGTACATTGGTACATAAACAAAGTGTCGAACATCACTCACATCAACAATGGGATAGTACTGTGCTTTGCTTCACAATGCGTTTCGATGTGCAGGGAGACGCCGCGGAGGACCGCGGAGGAATAATGTTTTGATTTGAGCTTGAATTTAGCAAGCGTTCTCGAGGATGACTTGACTCCCTGCCTGTAAGAGACCGAAAGAGTTCAATTTTTGCTTTACAGTGCTCCATCTTTGATATTGTTTAAAATACCTTTGGTGGAGCTCCATCTTGTTGTTATTCTAGTATGTTTGGTACATACCCACAATTGCCTGCACACACCACCCTTGAGAGAGAAACAAGGAAGGTCTCCAGTATTTTGACCCACAGTTTGTGAACATCTTTTGGCATGTGCCTGCACAGAGATGGGGGTATTCACCTCACAAATAAAAAGATACACCTAAAAGCAAAAAATAAATAAAAAATGGAAAGCTGAACCAATGAACCAACCCCAGAAAAATTGCACGTCCCCTTGTTGGGTCCTGAGTAGTCTCGCAAGAGCCAGCCATTCCTTACAGAAAGTCTGGGACACAGCACTGGCTAACAGCATCAGTACCCGCCTACTTGACAAGCGTGGTGTTTTGATTGACATGCGGGATGACCAACTACGTAACTCAATGACCAAGTCGGCCGTTAAACTTGCAATGAGGGAAACTGAACAACAGGACTCTTAACTGTTTACAGGTTTTGTAAATATGTCAAATGTTTGGGCTATGGTTACTGATTAAAATACTCAATTAGTAAATAAAGCACTGCGCTATCGTTGCACCGAGACGTACTTCATACTATCGACAGTATTACTTCCAGAAAGGTCTGTGTTGAGTTTAGGAGAGTATGTATCAGACGTTCAGCACAGAGTTGCCTAAGTGACGTAGTGCTAATGAACGGAAGAGGCTGAGACTAGATTCTGAGTCCTGACGCTCCCACTGCTCTAGGTAGAGGATGAGAAATGTTTGGCCCGACACGGTTGCTTGTTCTCTTGAGTGATGACCTGTTGGTACAAGTGGCAGCCCCTCAGCAGAGAGAGATGGAAAGAGAGATGAAGAGAGAGGGGGGGAGAGAGAGAGAGAGAGAGAGAGAAAAGGAGAGAGAGGGAGAGAAAAAAGGAGAGGGAGGGAGAGAAGGGAAGAATGTTTGCGTGAACATGAAGCTATCTTTTCTGTTAAGTAGAAAGAGAGAGAGAGGAGGAGGGAGAAGGACAGAGGGAGAATTTGTGCGTGAACATAAAGCCATCTATTTCATTCAATGGTAGAAAACTCCTCCCCCCCCCTTCCTCAACCTTCCACACACACACACACACACACCCACATCTACTGGGGATTGTGTGGCATAACGGTTTATGTGCAGGGCCAATGCAGTCACCTTCAGCATTAGGAGCTATTGATCTGACCTATATACATCAGGAACATTAGATGAACACACACGCGCGCGCACACACACGGCGGAAAGGCTGGTCGGAACGGATCATCTGCCCAAATTATCCTGTAGTGCAGGGCTATTTCTGGAGGGCCGCACCCTGCATGTTTTAGATCTCTCCCTGCTCCAACACACCTTGGAGGCGGCACATCAACCAACCACAGCCGACGTGTAGAAACAATCAAATGTATATTTGTGAAGTTAATTTCAACGTAGAACTTTTTAAACGTTCCGTACCTTTGACATTTAAGCCATATCGATTTGAATCATGAACGCGCGTCCCCCACAATATTTAGATCAGCCCCCATCCCAATCTGTTGAGTCACTTTAACAGCTTATGAGAAGTCTTTTTTTGAATTGGTAACAGTTATTAGAAGAACATTGGTAAAGTGGAGTGATACATGCATAGTGAAAAGTCCCAGTGCGTTAGACTGAAATATTTGCACTCATGGATTGCCTCTTATCCAGTCAAATCACTTGGAACTAACTAAGTTTGTTAGATACAGTAATATGTTGTCATGCCTTGCCTTGATGGTGCTCTTTCTCGTTTGTTTACATCATCTATAAGCTTTACAAGCCACCAGCATCCTCACATCGTCTCTACCTTTATACACACACACACAGTGCTCATTATAAGCCACGGGGACAGGTATGGCCAATGTGATTGCCTCTGACAATGTAGCGGTTAGTTACCGTTGCCATTGCCAACCTTGGGCTCGGTCGGCGGGGTACAATATCCCTTGCTTATTTCCATGTTGATCTTCCGTTCTGGCCATGCAAACGCTAGCACATGCATTGTAGAGAGCCTTAATAGAGGCAGACAGCTTTCTGCCCGAGTGCAAGATTTGTTTAGTAAAATCCATTTAATTTAATTTATAAATCTGTAACAACCAATTCCTGCATGCAAAATTAAGGTATGGATAAAAATGTGACTTCATGTTATTGCACTCTACACTGTCAAAACCCATATTCACACTTTTGCCATACCTTATTTATTATATTTACCTGTGAGTTAATTGACAAGACATTTCTTTCCACCAGACGATGAACGACGATGTGTGTGTGTGGTGTCTCCCATTAGAATCCCTGGTAGACTCAACGACAGACGCACACCTCTGGGGGAGCTCAACTGGATCTTCACAGCCATCACAGACACCATCGCATGGAATGTGCTGCCTAGAGGTACGGCTGTGCGCACGCACGCACAAACTAGGAGAGGATCTAGCAAAGAATGGACCACATGCATTTCCATCTAAGAGAATCAATGATTTGAATTAAAACGTTTTTATTTGTATTTTTATAATCATTTATTGATCCCCTCCAAATGCCTCATTTGTCCTGACCCATTGTTTGAGCACTACTGCATTCATGTCTAGTCAAGACCTGCTTGCCTTCTTTTTACACCCACCACACACAATCGTTGTGTCAAGTCTAATTACCACCCCGTTTAACATTTTATTCATCACTGTAGTTTACCCTAGGGCTGGGCGATATACCGGTGTATATACCAGTATATCGCCCAGCCCTGGTTTACCCCTCTCTCCCCCTCCATTCAGATTTGTTCCAGAAGTTGTTTCGCCAAGACCTGCTTGTGGCCAGCCTGTTTCGTAACTTCTTATTGGCCGAGAGGATAATGAGGTCGTATAACTGTACTCCAGTGAGCAGCCCCCGACTGCCCCCAACATACATGCACGCCATGTGGTAAGACGCTCACACACATGGATGTACAGTACCTGTCGAATATGAATGTTCCTACTCCTTTATAGTTTGTGGTGTAGCAGAGAAGAGATTCCAGACGTCAGCATGGTAGATATGTCTGCCTATAACATACTGTACATTAATAGGATGCTAGATATTACGCTATAGGATTCCGTAATTTAAAGATAAGGCATCCCTCTGTGCGTGTGTCAATGTATTGTCAACGTGCACACTCTCGCATAGGGATGTACAGTCGAATATAAAGGTTCCTGATATAGTTCGTGCCGTAGAAGAGAAGCGATTTACAGACGTCATAAACATGTATACTGTATGTCTGTCTATGACATGAATAGGATACTATAACAAAGATGAGGCATCGCTCTGTGTGTGCGTGCATGCGTGCATGCGTGCGATCATTTCATCCAGCCTTGTTAAATGTATTCCTAACATATACACCTTGTTGTAGTGGCTGGCATGTGTGCCCTTCATCATTTCACTCGTTTAGCGTGAAGCACACTAAAAACGCAACAAACAAATCTGTTATATAATTGTCGTTTTATTTCCGAGCTTACAGTATGTGGCAGAAACATCTCAGGTATTCTGCATATGGAGAAATGCTATGAAGAATGTTATTTTTAATTGATAAAACACTTCCAAAAACTTTTTTTTTTCCACAAATAAACATTACACAATCCATCCATCCAGGCAGCCATCCATCTCTTATCCGTAGTCGGGTCGCGGGGGCAGCAGCAGGGGACCCCAAACTTCTCTTTCCCAAGCCACATTATCCAGCTCTGACTGGGGGATCCCGGGGCATTCCCAGGCCTCTTCCCAGCTGGACGTGCCTGGAACACCTCCCTAGGGAGGCGCCCAGGGGGCATCTTTACCAGATGCTTGTACCACCTCATGTATTCATTTAAATATATATGCATATCTGAAGTAGACTACATCAGTTTCATGTCTGTGTTCTCGCTCGTCAGCAGTCTTTGTTAGCCAATCAAAACGAAAAATATTTTCATTTAAGTGACGTAGCTTTACACTCGTCTTACAACCCCTTCTCCTAGAAATATGAAGGATGAGTTGGCTGATGATAGGTGAGTATTTCTCTTGTAGGAGTAGGCTACTAGGTTATCTGGACATCGCATCTGAAGGGTCACCAGGTTTATGCACTGCCACTGGAGAAATGGTGAGGCCGTAGGCATCCGTAGATAGACTTCTCATTACCAAGGCTGTGGAACAACAGACGAGCCAATAACACTTTGCCATTGACTCTACATGCTCCTCCGCACTGTCTGAGAAACATCCCATTATCTGCCTTCCTTTAGTTTCACAAACATTTCTTCCTCATCTATTGTGTGTGTGTGTTTTTATCCCTTTTCTATAACAAATGCCTTCATCCATCTCTCCTACACAGTAGTTGGCACGTAGTGAAGAAAAAAAGCAACATCTTTCTTGTTGTGTAACCACCTGGCATCGACGTTTGTAAAGAAATCTGCTCCTTGCCGCAAGTGCCGTTTTAGCCGGCGATGGCTTCGACGTGTGCCCGTCTCATCTTCCGTTGATCAGCGGACAGCTGAACGTGGGCACGTGGATGAACTAAGGTGGAGACGGAGTGAAGCTTCTGTGGGAAGATGTAATGGAGAAAGATATGGATGATAATAAATTGAAGAGGCAGAGAGAGCTTGTAAATGGAGGGTTGCAGAGACTGTCGGGGGTGGGAGGGGGTTAATCAGGAGGCGTGCTGATCGATGTCTGTGTCCGTACACAAACGGCAAGTGTTATTCAAAACACGATACAAAAAAATTCAAAAACAACGATACATGACTACTTCCCTGTGTGTGTGTGTGTGAAAGAAAGTGACTGAACCCTTCTCTTGCCGGCACCAGAAAAAAAACGCTTAGTCAGCTGCCAAATGGTCTCCTCACACAACTTTCTCTTCAGCTTTCCTCTGGTTTCACACACGACAGTCGGCGTCACACACACGGCGACTCACACTCCCTTGGCAGGGACCTCAGAGTTGCCATCGCTGTCATCCCAAGCAGCGCTGCTTGCCGCCCACCCCCACCTTATGAGAGTATGTCTTCTCTGATTGGACGGCTCTGTTTGCATGTGCTGCCGCTGCTGTTGGCCCGCAGTCACGAGCCATCGGGACTCCTTATGAAGAATCGGCTGCACTCTTTGAGCGTATGCTGAGCTCAGTGAGGATGAGGAGATGGCACCTGTGCTTCTGGAGCCCTACTTATGTTTGTTCTCTGTTTCTCAGCTCAAATTGTCCTTAAATCCGCAGTTGATGTCAACAAATTGAAACAATTTTTTATTTGCTGATAGATTTAAAATTAGTTTAAATTTTAAAGTGATTCTGTATGAGTTTCTGCCACTAGATGTCACTCTTAGCACAAGTTCAAACACGCCTGGCAGAGAAATGTTTAAGCAGTAGGCTAAATCTTCAAATAAATTCACAGACATCAGAAAAGTATTTATAGTATATCATCAGTAAAGTATTTAGAAAAAGCAGTGATATATACATAGAGCTACGTAGGCATAATTTGAATGTTTGCTATTAATTGCATAGGCTAAAAAGCTGCACAATATTGGGGGGTAAGGGGCTCCAAGGGAAAAAGGTTGGGGGCCACTGCCCAAGGTCATACCTCTCCGCAAAAGTGTGCCCTTAATATACACAACAACCTTTATACCCACACATCCATAAGGCTTCTGTCATCTAACAACATTCCATTTGGTAATCTCTTGGTCATCAGATGAGAACCCCGGGGATCACACTTGGTCACATGAATAAAAGTGTCTCAAGACGATCATAACATGTTGGTGTGAGTTAGCTATCTTTTAAGGCCACTGCGTCCTACCAAATGCCTGGCCTCACACAATTATTTAGAACTAAGATTTTTGTGTGCCTATATAGTTTCACATGAACACTATTGGTCTAACTAAGAGGTTCCCTGAAAATGTGTTTATACGCCTAGAACACTCATTTGTGAGATTAGTAGGACATCCGTTGTCGTCTGTAGTGGGCTTCAGCCTCTCGCGTATGCGCAGTCAACGCGAATATGTCCGTGCGGACCGCAAACTGTTGGAGGTGCGCACAGTCCACGTGGATTGCGCCTTTGCACAGTTTGCGGACGTGGAAATTATGCCTGGGCCTTAATAAGTAAACAAGTCCGGCGGTAGCGTTAATGCAGACATAGTGATAGTTTTGTTAGGCACAAGGTTGTTTACACGCCAGATGTATGGTATGTTAGACACGTCCATCTGGAGAGCCGTCCATTGAAGGGCAGCAGAGCCTCTTGTTCAATCTACTCTTGCAGCAGAGAAGTTGGGAGAAGAGTGAGTAAAAACATATTGAGAAACGCCTTTAGTTCAGCTTATTGCTCTTCTGCTAACTTCCAATAAAAAAGTACAACACTGATTGACAACACACTGGGTTTATCGGCCTGAAACGATTTCCAAGCTTTCCATACGGATTCTTGCGTTGTTGTCGGACTGAAGCTCTAGGCTTGGTTTTTACTCTTGCCTGGGTGCGTTTGCTACTTTCTGTGGCTCGTATACAATCCTCTGTGCCAAAATAGGTTGCAGAGATGCAGCAGAGAGGTGCTAGGTTGTTGTGAAATGAAAACAAACACTGCACTAGAATCCTCGCCTGGCCACACCACGTAGTTTCCAGGGTACCAAGCACAGACATATCCAAAATTACACACATTCTGTGTTTGTCTATTTGGTGAATAATATTGAGCGGTTCAGGTCAATATTATAGAATTGATCTCTCTTTTCCATTTCCCCCCACTCGCTGTCGATCATGCTTTCTGTTCACATGTTGTGCTACCTGGGGGCCAGTCGACTCATTGCGTCTGTAACATTGTGGCGCCGGTGCTTTGATCAAGAGCTCGACTGCTAGTGCCAATAAATCTTAGTAGCTGGACAAAACTAAATACAAATAAAAATAAAAAATAGACGTGGGATAACGTGGGAGCCTGAGTCACGAACGTGCACATCTTCTGCTTCGTGAGATGTGTTTCATCAGAAACACCCCCCTTCCCCTTCCTCCCCCCGATAACAGTGTAAGCTTGCAGCTTGAGCACCCTCCCTCGGAGCTCTGAGCCAAACAGAGCGGTGGGCAAAGAGAGTGCGAGGGGAGGAGGTTTTGATGTTGTGTTATGCAACGCTATGAATTAGACATGATGGCCACCGGAGAATGCTGACACATTGAGGAATGTATTACAGGTTTGGTGCTGCCCTCTATAGAACCCCTGGCTGAAGGGGAGGGGTTGGAGGGGGTTGAGGCAATGTGTGTGAATGGCTTTGAGGGAGAGAGAAAGCAATTGTGTGGCAATGCTGTTAAAGGCTAGCCTGGTGTAGCCAGACCCAAGTGTGGACAGTCGTTGCCCCCTACTGGGCGTAGTCCTCTGGTTGATTTTGAAACTATTGGACAGCTATTAACCAATCGGCATTGCTACGACTGTTTTGATCACCTCATCTAGCTCTACCACCATTTTAAAACACGCTTGACTTCATCTCACAAACCCACCATGATTGGTCCTCCAGCAGGGTGGCTGTGAGAACGCTCATGCAAACAGGGTTTCCAGACTATAATCTCAGCGAAAGTCTGACTGACTGAGACTAATTTTGAATAAGTCTTTATGTACTAACTTACGTTTGTGTGTGTATGTATGTGTCTTTCCATCAGGCAAGCATGGGACCTGGCTGTGGACATCTGCTTATCTCAGCTCCCTACAATCATCGAGGAAGGCACCGCCTTCAGAGTAAGTGTGTGTGCGTTCAGAGTGTGTGTGTGTGTGTCTGTTTACGTATTGGGACGGACTCTTGTCGAGAAAGTGTGTGTGTTCAGTGTGTCTGTGTCTGTTTATGTATTGGGACGGACTCTTGTCGAGTAAGTGTGCGCGTGAAGTTGGCAACAATGTGATAATGAGTATTTTCATTGGTTTGTGCATCGTTTATGTACACTAAAAATGTGTGCGCAAAGCGTTTTAAAGAAATAAACAGTTTATTTTCCATGTTAAGCCTATGAGCAATTTGGCATATTCCAGCGTGAGACAAATGGGAGGACGATGACATTAATCTGTTTATAAAATAAACCTCAATAAAGTTTATAATAATAAAACACAAATGTTTGTTTTGTCTGCACAAATGTGCACAGATGATGCACAAATTTATGTGATGAGTTGGGGGGCTGAGGATGTTTAATTGTGAGCGCAGATATCTATTTTGTGTGCACAAACCAATCCAAATATTTGCCAACTTCACAGAGCTAAGATAAAACGTGTAGAAGTGGTGTCGCACCCCTTGAAACTGGCCACGGATGAAGAATGCGACCAGTGACACCACATCACATTATGCTAGTGGTTCTTGCTTTCATACCCACAGCATTTGCCCTGCCTCATCACTCAGAAAGATGAATCCAGTGAATCAGTGGATTGGGTTGTAGAATGTCAACTCTTAATAGTGTTAGTCACTCCTAGTGACTGACTAGCAGTACTGTGATGTAGTGTGATGATGTGGTCTGCATGTGGACAGGCTATTGTTCCTAATGCAAGCAGGCGTGCTCAGCTAGCTAGCTAGCTGTTGGGACTGTCAGATGTGCTGACATGACAGGGAACTTTGAGTCATTGCATGTGTTCCAAGACACGCTGAGAGCAGCGCAATAGACAGTGGGTGGTGGCGTGTGTGTGTGCACGCTATCTTATAAGTCACATGCACATAAAATGTGGAGGGATGCCCCGGGCACAGTGGGCATCACAGTCAGGCAAAGCCCCAGTAAGATTACCCTCTATTGGGAAGTGTTAACAGTCATTGCCTCCTGCTGGGCGTAGACCTCTGGTTCATTTTGAAACTATTGCACAGCGTTTAAACAATGGGCGTTGCTACAACTCTTTTGGTCATCTCATCTAGCTCTACCACCATTTTGAAACACGCTTGACTTCATCTCACTAACCCACCCTGATTGGTCCGCCAGCAGGGTGGCTGTAAGAACGTTAACGTTGCACGTCGCTTAAGGTGCAGCAGCAGCAGCAGCAGCGAGTTTGTACTGTGTAATCCTAACGAAACAGCAATGTCTGTGGCCTCAGATAAAAACACCCTCCTACTCTTCAAATCTTTTTTAAAGTTTTCCAGGCCTTTTCCCTCCACACATTGCCTGGCACTTTGGGCTGGGCATCTTCCCTATCACTCCCCGGGGAGCAGTTCAGCTTCTCTCTCTCTCTCCCGCCCATATTCTTGTACCATTCTGCCTGAAAAACACTTAACGGTGCTTGTTATTGAGCCTCTGGGCTGAAGAAGACTGTGGCTTTCATTCTTACCCATCCTCAATCTGTCAGAAACCTTTAATTTCCTGTCTGTAATGTAGTATTATTTTCCTTTCTCTCCGTTAGACCATCCCAACAAATAGTGAAGCTGTATAATACTGTTTTTCTAATGGCACGGCAGCAGTTTTTAATATCAGTTGGATTATATATGCTAAGGGTGTTGAAGGGAGATAAATAATACATAAAATAATAACCTATTAATAATCACTGTCGGTAATATAATTGTGTTTATCATGTGTTGCTCTGTGCAGATTCATTTAACCAAATTATGAATAATGAGCGCTGTTCACAAAGCTTACTTTTTTAACCATTCTTTCATTAACGGGATTCAAATATGCAATCCTAAATCTACAAACGAACCGTGTGTGTCCTGTATTAATGTGCGGTTGGGTCTCACCTCAGAGCTTTGATTATGCACAATTTAATTTAGCTGTCGAGGCGCAAAAAGCATTGATATTTGCTCTCCCTGCATCCATCAACACTACGCAACCCTGTTGTAATTCCCAGCCCAATTTTATGACGCGCTGTGATCAAAAGCTCCGTGGCTATCAAACACTCAGTCAGGCTAATTGCTGTGTCATGTTCCAGAGAGCACGGAGGCAGAGGGGGGCTACAATTATGGCAGATCAACACCTAAATAATAATTCCCCCATATACTTTATGAAATTATGTGCACAAAGTGAGAGACTTTTAATCCCATTAAAAGCAGGGCTAGTCATTCTCCAGAACGCTTGCTAACTTTGAGCCGAAATCAAAACAAACTCCCTCAGAAGCTCAGAAACACACGCATTGAAAAGTATTGCAAAACCAAGAGCATTGTTGTTGTGAGCAGTGTTCTCCATTTTGTTTATTTTCCACATTTTTGAGTCGGGGCTGTGTAAAAGTACCAGACTATCTTTGCAGCACACGCAATGGTAAGCTAGCGGAATGCGAGGAGGTATTTGGTGAATTTGTGCGCGTGTGTGTATTAGTTTAGATTTAGCTTGCAGTAACTAACACACATACCAGTTTAGATTGTACAAGGTTTTATGTATTCAGTGATGACGCTGATGACGTTGCCCCTCGAAGTTGGTCTTACTTTTCCTATTCAGGTCTGTGCTAAACCAGCTTTTTTTTTGCCTTCATTAGTTAGCTAAAATAAAAATAGCTGTTATCTGTTCTTTGGTAACTACATTTGCTTCCAACAAAAGGCGTCACTTCCTTGGAACAACAAAAAGTATCTGTGGGGAGTTTTTTAAAGCATCAGAAATATAAACGTGCGTTTGTTCTTTCCAACAGCACAGCCCATTTTTTGCGGAGCAGCTGACAGCATTCCAGGTGTGGTTGACAATGGGCGTAGAAAACAGGAACCCTCCTGAACAGCTCCCCATTGTGCTTCAGGTACGCATACACACACACGCACATGCACGCACGCGCGCTCGCGCGCACACACACACACACACAGATCTGCTGTTTTACCTGTCAATGTGTCCTATCTTAGAATTGCGCATCAAGCCATATGGTCCACGCTACTGTTCCAACAGCCTGTCTCTCTTCTTTCAGCTTTCTCCCATCCACTCTTTCCTACATACAGTGCATTGTCCTCTGGCTTTACTGTGAAAGCTGATATTTGGACAGTTATTGTATTGGCCAGGATCAGTTATTGTGATAACCAGTGTGCGGTTAAAGGACAGACAGTCTGCTTTAATGTGCGTGTATTCATAGAGCTTGAGATTGTAATCAGGTTCTGGCTTCAGGTTCGGGCTCCGTACACGGTCGAGCTCGGACAGAATTGTGTCGGGCTCGGCCCATGTCGGGTTTAACTTTTCAGACCCGATTTAAAGCTGTACGCATTTACCCCTTTTTATGCAAATGGTAAATGGACTGCATTTATCTAGCGCTTTTCCGACCTTCCGGCCACTCACAGTGATTTTCAGTATAGCCACACATTCACCCATTCACACACACATTCATACACCGATGGCGATGGCTGACATGCAAGGCCACCGGGTTCAGACATGGTTCTCATGTTAGGTGACCATGGGGAAAGAGGGGGGGGGGGGGTGACATTCATCTTGCCGTCCTGTAGGGTGGTACTACAGTAATACTAAACCGCAGTGTGCTACTGGCTAGGGTTATACGCTGGCCACAGTGAATGGTAATTTCCCGCTGAGTCAGCAGAGCTGTGAGCCACAGTGCTTCCATCCACCGACTCTACCGGGAGCCGTAAAAAAGAGAAAAAAAAGGAAAGGGAAGTAAAGAGCAGAGCGCAGAGGAAGACGGATGGAGAGTGGTGGACTGACCTGGGGGGTTGGGGAGGGGGGTTGCAGGAAAATGGAGATTTAAACGGTGTGTGCGGGGGGGGGGGGGGACATATGAAAAAAATTAAATAGACATGGAAGAACTAGGCTAGAATATAGCATATAGGAATTTTAAGCAAACCCTATTTTTAATTAAATAGCCTATAGGCCTATTGGACATTATACATACTGTATAAATTCCGTCTGACAAGATCGCAGGACATAAAGCTCCTCTATCAAGCGCAGGCATTTCCAAAGGCAAACACACCCTAGTAAAAGTTAGCGTGTTAGCTGTAGCTAGCAGCGATAAGGTAGCTAACAGGGTTCCAATCGGTTCGCAGCTCAACTTCGAGAGAACTGGAACGTAATTCTCAATGCGCTTGGGTCTCCACCCAAGCGCATTGAGAATTACGTTCAGCTTTATTCACGGTAACAATGAAACAATTTACGCATTGATCTTCTTTGGAACTTGTGTGCGTGGAACAATGCCATTGTACACAGGGCGCTTAACAAGCATATTTCAGCTGGGAACGGTTAAGTCACTTGCACTAGTGCCCAAAAATCCTTGTTCACCTTCACACGCCAACATTTTATTAATTTGCGTATTATATATATATATATATATATATATATATATATATATAAA
>JAODLL010075800.1:0-16147 GCA_026546735.1 Forbesichthys agassizii | reverse complement strand
CCCCTCACATATTTGCAAATATGTGAGGGGTGTACTCACTTTTGTGACAGTGTGGTGTGTCAGCTGAGTGCTGGAACGTGGGTGGACAACTGTGGCCTGCCTGAATGAATGCTACACATTTTTTGCTGATTTTTGCGTACTATATGTCCAATCTAAAGTTTCAGTGTTTTCCACAGGCTGAAGCAGAGGGCTTCTCACACTTCCACCTGTATGTCTGTGCTGCTTTCCTCATCGAGTGGCGCAAAGAGATCCTCTCCATGGTGGACTTTCAGGTACCCACTGAATGTTTGTTTCAACAACAGTGGCTCATGAACACAATTTTACTTATCTAGGTAATTTCTTGTTAATTCCTGTAGAAACTATTCCTCGCTATTCTTTTATCTAGGAAACGTAAAGAGTAAATATGAATATATTAGCTGCTACAGTTACCAAAGTTACAATGACTTTTTTTATTCAACAAGTAAGTCTACATTTACTAATAACAATGTGTACATGTTTTCTTGTGTAGGGCCTTCTCATGCTACTGCAGAACCTTCCCACAATCCACTGGGGTAACGAGGAAGTGGGCCTCCTCCTGGCTGAAGCTTACAGACTGAAGTACATGTTTGCAGACGCACCTAATCATTACAAGAGATAAGGCTGCAAAGACAGCAGTTTGGTGTCCTTCCTCGGAGTCAAATGGGCTGTGCTGGACTGGACCTATTGTGTTTAAGCACTCCAGGCAGGGATGAGACTGTGACATACCAGTACAAAGATAGTGTACAGTGTATACACTAAGAGGTAGATGGTATAGTAATGGTATGGTCAGTTTCCTTTTTACAACTGAGCAGGTTCATTGTTGACCTGACCTCATACTATTATTTCAGAGCCACTCCAGTTTAAATTAAATCTAATGGCTATCACATTGGATTTATTTGTAGTCTGTGTATTCTATAGTAATGGACTGTTACAGTATATCTGTCCGTATGCTTACATTGCAACATTGATTGTTGTTCTTTTAATGTTTTCGTTCGATCATTTTATGATCTTAAATGCAGAGGTAGAAACGTACACACATGCCTTAGTAAAATGTAATTACTTTGGTAAAGGACTACAATTTAAAAAAAATGTTTTGCTCAATTAAAGTTACTTAAGTAGAAAAGTAAAAGTAGCCCTCTAATTAAAGCATTTATAATGCTCTTTTAAAATTGTGTTCTTTGAGACACAATCAAGAATAACAAATAGAAATGTGCATGTGTATAGGTGTATACAGCCAAACACAGTTGACATGTAGACATGCAAGTACACATTATTTTGTTGTCATCTCCGCTAGGCTTTAGATTTGTTAAATGCTTGATCAGGAGTCTTCATAGAAGATGTCTGATTCGGGGCAAAGTAAATCCCAAATATATGCAAATTGCAGAGTAAAATTAGTTTGAGAAATGTAGTGAGTAAAAATCTAGATTTCTCTTCTAATATTAATGAGAAAAAAGTGAAATAATAATTCGAATAATATATTAATACCTGACAATCATACGTAAGAACAGAAACAATGTTTTACTCCATTCACTGCCCATATCTGTTAAATTATATTTTCTGTGTTATAAATTCACTTTGGATGGTTTTGAAAGTAGATAAAGATGCAGGTGAAACTGAAATGTGGTTATAGACTCAAAAACATCAGTTAATTAGCCAATGCTGACATTAAATGAATCAAAGGTTATTATTCCTACTAAATCATTTATTTGCGGTTTAAATATGCATAAAAGTTAAGGCCAGATCTTAGAAATGGTCAGACACAAAACTCCTTATCAAATAAAATGGAAAATATTTAAAGTTTAAAGGTCAGGGATTCAGGGGAAATTTCAAGAAATGTCTTTACAATCTAATCTAAAAATCATGTTCTCTCTTACTAGCTCATATTTGAGCAATGTGGCTGGCCAGTATAATATTTGAACCTGTCTTTCTGAGCAGTATCAACTTCAGTTAGTTCTGTTTTGTACAAAACAGTACATAGCATTACCATATATTGTTGTTAAAAATATAGCCATGCTGGAATTTGAGATAGTACTGGTTGCAATGTATGATGTATTTTATTTTTTAAATCATGATAAATCAGTCTCTCCTCCTCATAGTTGAGTGAAAGTTAAAGGTAATTCCAGTTCTTTAAATACAGGTTTTACCCCCACTGTGGTACAATAATGTTATTAACATCTGTTGGAGTGACAACAGACAACATTGTCAAAGATTACTAAATAATGTGATTGTTCACATCTTGTTACACTTTTCTTACTATTGAGGTTTGTTTTTAAAGGTAATCAATGTCAATGCAATTAATTTAATTGTAACAACAATATTTACAGAGCAGTTGTTAAATGGTACAATTAACATTTTCTGTAAAACTGAGTGGGGAAAAGTGATTGTTTGCCTAAGACGATGATTGAAAGCCATAGTCGTAGTCCTTTGGTTCTGTGTGTTATTGCAAACTACAAACCACACCTTTATTTTGTGTACTATTAGGTAATTTATCAGACGTTTTATCCAAAACTACTTACTACACTCAGTTACAAGAGCAGATTCGAGTTACTGCAGTAGGCCCTTTTCAGTACACAGTGCACGACACAAGATGACACGACACAATAATTTAATTTGAGTTTAGCCTAGTTTTAACCCTATGGCTGTTGTAGACAGAGTTAACTGATCAGTTCCCTCCATAATTACTTTGTTGTTGTGACCTCTTTTGGACTCTATTTTGGACTTTTTTAAACTGTGCATTTGAGAGTCAAAAGTCATACCATTTTTTAAATGTATTTGTTTATTAATTAACACTTCATTATATTGTCTCAAGTAATGGATCACACATTACTTACAAATCCAATTTAGTGGCTTGCTAAACACTTTGGTAAAGTTATTAGGTACTGAAAGGCCTTTGTAAAAATAACCAGTAAATAATTAGAATTTATAAATGCTAATTCTTTGTGAAACAAACCATTTCGTCATGTACACATAACATTTCTGAAATGTTATTGACCCTCTGTTCTGTCAGCCATTTGCATTGAACAATTCCAGGGTAGAATAATCATTCATTATTACATTGGGATTAATTTGTTATCATTATCTCTTATTTTGTTATATTGAAGGCTGTGCTATGGTTGATATTGTGGCTATTTTAGGCTACAATGGTCAGTATAACGTTCTGTGTATGTGGGTATGTAAAGTCAATATTGTTGACGCTCTTCTACTTCTGTTGTAGGCTACAGGGTTAGCTATACGATAACATGGATTATGTAAGTAGGCTTACTAATTAAATAACTGAAATATCTGACTGAAACACTAATTTCGGATAAAGGAAAGAAGACTGCCATCTGTCAGCCATACAATAACAATGTTCTTAGTGTTATACCATTAAACCTGTATGCTGTTCAAACATATAAAAAATATAAAAACTTATTTATATTTTAATTAAGTTCATGCATACCCCTTTGCCTTAAAGTACTGTTTTACGTAATAAGTTATTAGTAAAACATGATGAGAAAGAATGGTTATCAAAATATGACTGTTCTTGATTGGTGTAGTTTTCATGATGTTTTAATATATTTGTTTCTCCGCAAATAAATGCCAGACCCATATGCCAATACAACCGGCCAATAACTTCAAAGTGTGGCATCAGCCTTAAAGGAACATGTGTTACAGTAATTTGCTGTACATTAACCTTTTGTTTATATTAAACTATTATTCTCTAATTTGTCTTTTGTGCTTGTGTCTTTGTGTTTCTATGTTATTGACAGGTGCTCCATGCAATATTATTAATAAAGTAGAAAACAACTATTCTCTATGTAAAGATATAGTGCAGTATTGCATCCTGAGCAGAGATAGACATCACATTCCCTCTGTTGCAATTTTAGCTCCTCTGTTCATTGTTTTCATAGTATGTTTGTGTGTGTGTGGGGCCCACTAAGTATTTGATTTGTTCTGAGACTCTGGTCAATGCTTATCATGACTAGTGACCAAATGTCATATCCACTTTAAAAGTGAAGTCAGCGATTTATGAGGAAAGATTGACACTGGATCATTACTCCTTTCCCTTTCATGTCATATCAAGCTCCCACAGAAGCTCCTCCCCACATTGTTGTCTGGTGCGGTCTGGACCACTTTGTCTATGGATGTTCCCAGTTACAGAGCCAGAAGAAACACTGGATAATTTTTTCAGGGAAACACAGAACGACATCATTGTGACCATGAGGAGATTTGACAAAAAGTGTCTTACATTCGCTGACCTCACCTTTAATGTTAGTCTACTGGCTGATAGATCTGTTTGAAACCAAGTTTAGTAGGATTATCTCATAAAATACATTAGATATACTTGGAGAACTTGTGAAATACATACATAGAAGAGCTATATAATAAATACTAGTAGGCTATTACAGAAGCCATTTATGAATGGGTCACTTTAAAATTATATATATTTTTTTTTAAGGCGGAAGTTGTGTTCAGTGCGTCGACACCACGACGTGAACGCAAGCAAACAAACTTCAGTTTCACGTTTACGTGTGCTGTTGGGTTATGATAATGAAACCTATCCTATATTTGTCAAGAAAATGCCCGTAAGTAAATCCTATGTTAATCACGTCGATTTTGTTAAGGTAAAATGTATTTCCAAAATAATTAATGTGAGCATAAAAGTAAACGTAGCTAAAACAAGCAGGCTATCGTACCGTACTTAGGCTAACGTGAGCCATCATATGTTAATGTAGTACCGTACCGTACAATATCTCTGGAAGACATTAGGGTACCGTACAGTGTGGAACTCCATTAGACATTTTGCATACCCAACGCCCAATCACTAGTTATTTTATAATCAACTTTGATACATTTTTATTTCAGCCAGCTGCTTACGTGTTAATAAGATATGACCGTTAGCATGATGGTGGAACGAGCTAACAGATTTGTGGCTTTCTGATATAATGTTTCAACTTTTAGATTTAATATAACTGTAGTTAAGGTGCGATTTTTCTGTTACCTTTGTTTTGCTTTATGTGCATATGAGTGAGTGCTGCAATTATTTTACCTACTAAAGCAGGAGGACCGTTTGGTGAGGATGGATGGAGTCCCTTGCAGATGGACCAAAACAAGATTACATGACTCTGTCGGGCGGCCTCGGCCCACAGCTGACACGTTGTCCAAGCTCGCCAAACTAGTGGCACGGGCAGAACAAAAGCAGGACAGCCAGAGGCCAAGACAGAGACCGCATGCAGCCCAGTCCTGTATTTGCCCAGAATGTGGCGAGGGCTTTCTTGATATGAGCGGACTTGTGCAGCATCAAGAATTGCAGCATACGCTCCCTAAGCCTCACCAGTGTTCGTCCTGTGGAGAGGAGTTCTCCCTCCTGTCTTCCTTGCAGCTCCACAAGGGGGGTTGTGATTCCGCCACTTGCAAGTTGCTTGAAGATGGCCCGGAACTTGATGCTTCGTGTCTCGGCTTCATGGCCGAAGCAGCCGAGCCCAGCAGTCCACGGAAGAAGTTGCACCACCACCAACCCCACCTTTTGGACAACATTCCTTATGCCTGTGCTCCATGTGGCAGAGGTTTCAGCCAGAAGCAGGCTCTACTGTTCCACCAGCATGCAGGGTGCAGCGAGCCAGCCTCTCCCCTGGCTGTAGATGGCGCAAACAGCCCACCAGCTTATTCTCCACCCTCTGCTTCAGACGTGACTTCAACGCCCTCTGACTCGTCAGACTGCCCTGGGCCCAGCAGCAATAAACTCAAGCAGTGCCCATTCTGTCCAAGAAGCTTCCGGAATGGAGCTGGCCTTTTCAGCCATAAACGTCTCTCCCATCCGGAAGAAATGCGTACACTTGGAGCGGACCGGAACATCAAAGGAGGTGCAAGGATGGCAAATAGTAATTCACAGCCAGGCCGAATCCCGATGGGCAGGTGTAAAGCACATCAGAAAGAGCTGTGCTGTCGTTCCTGTGACATGGTTTTTAAGAGCACTGCCAAGTTGTACGTTCACAGGAAAGAGAAACATAGCAGGGAGAAGCATCTCAGGAAAGACCAGACGCCGGGCATCACTAAACGTAGGACAGGGGAGACGTATCCCTGTCCGGTTTGTGGCAGAGTTTTTCTCCATCACCTCTCACTCATGTCCCATTCTAAGCAGCATGCAGCATCAAGCATCACTGCTGTTCACAAACATAAGAGGGCACTTGAAATTGTTCCCAAGCACACAAAAGTCGCAGGAAAGTATACACACAATGCGAAGTTGGCAGGAAAGAATATGCAAAAGCGAAAAAATTACTTCTTGGCGAGCAAGAATGTCAGTGCCTGTCTGAAAAAGCCTGGTAGGAAGGTGGCCAGTGTAGAGTTCAGCGGTCCAGGGAGACCCAGTACAGTGCCCAGAATGGGGGAGGAAGAGGAAAAGGAGGAGGAGAAAGAGGTTGAAGAGGATAGAGACTTCCCGTGCCCTTCCTGCCCTGAAGTGTTCTCTTTCCAGTCTGACCTGAGGGAGCACATGGACTTCCACCAGTCCTCGGTGCGGAGAGGCCGATGTGGCGTGTGTGCCCAAGAAATGGACACTTCCAAACAGCCGGGCTCTAAACGGCATAGGCTTTACCATTGTGTGCCCTGCCATCGGGCCTTCTCTGCTCTGGACACTTTCCTAGAACATTGCCAGGACCACCTTCGAGTCAGAGTAGAAATGGATGGCATCTCTGAGAGTTATACTCTATGCGGCAACAAGAACTAACATATTTTTTTATTATGCCATCATCATAACTATCCATATTGCCTTGAAAAGATTGTGTGGAAGGATTGTCTGTGAAATTGGTTTTGATTCACATGTTTATAGCTAGGACAGTCAGGCTATTTCTACCTGTCCTCTTTGTTGGTAGAAATAAAATAAATATGTTAATTCAGAATTCATCAGATGTAACAGAATTGTGTTCTTGTGAATAGCCAGTGCTTTTTGTAATTGCTCTCTGGCCTCTGTTCCACACAGTTGTTTCTGTGTATTATGGGTGTTAAGGTTCCCTATTGTAAAGAATAAGGCCACATTCATTCATAAATTCATGTAGTGTGGAGCTTTTTTCCACTGGGCCAAAATACATGTATAGATGACTGTGGCAGTTTGACAGTTTTTGTAAAGCTGCATTAATTGATATGACAGCTGGAGCCATACATTCTAGTTTGACTAATTTAACATTTGCATTTTCTCTATAATGTAAAAGTTGTGTACCCTATTCTTGTCAGTTTTTGTGATTTTTATTTTTTTACATTTTGTTTTTAAGACTTCTTCTAACTTGAGTTTCAGGTTAAAGACCTAAAAAGGTAACTGACCACTGGTTTTTGTGGGTGCAAATAGAGCGCTATGGACATTTTGATTAATGCAGCTTTAGGTATCGTGTGGGAGTTTGCTAATAAGGATTATACATATGTCATGTATTAACTAGAATAACTCACTGGAATGTACATTTTTGTTTTTTATTCTGTGTCAGGACACGCTTGACACATGGTATACAATTTTTTTTTGTGTTAATGTTTGCCTTTTTGGAAACTAAATACTGTATATTTAAACCAAAGCGACATACTCTATTTTTCCCACGTCTGTATGATCTCAAATTGTTGGGGTATACTTGCCATTATTTTGTACAAAATTAAAGCAATTGGATTTATTTTTTAATATGTATATTACCCATGATGTTGATGTCAATCAAATTTCCTGTTGTGTGCCAATCTTTTTGGAAGCTGTACATGAGGTAAATGTTTTATTTACTGCCAAAGGCACTTAACCCACATTGTAGCTAAATCACATGCTACACACATTTGCAATTATTTAAAAACTCAAATAATGGCTCATGTTTGACATGTGGCTAGGACATAATGTTAACTAAATTGACCTTTTATTACATTAAGAAATATGTATTGTATAGCTTGGCACCATCACATATAATTAGATATACTTGAAGAAATCATTGATATAAAACAAATCTTCAGTATGGATGACATGGGTGGGATAAATACCTTTAACACTCACTATATTATACACCAATATAATGGGGGTGAAAATCATTTTCTAAACAAGGTATTTTTCTGAATAAGTTTTATTATTCCAGTTTAAAGAGCCTGTATACAGTTAATTGAGAATTGTCTTACATTTAATAAATAACGAATGTAAACATTGTTTATCAATTCTTTGATAAAGACTCATTCAGCAAAACAAGTGCTTACATTTGTGGATTAGCCAGTCATCTTAATTTTTTTCTAATATGTTGAAGGTTTTTTTCTAAAGTGCTTAAAATGCTAATGTGTCAAAAAATAAACATGTTTTTTTTTAGTTTTCAAAACTTTTATTAATTGTTTAATGGAGGTTTGGTTATTTTGGTTAAGTAATATTAGCGAATGATGATGTATTGGTTGCAGAAATCCTCCTAGCCGAAAGGTGGCGCTGTGGACGTACAACTCAATTAAATAAAGGAGAACACGCGTCGCCGGTTATTCATTTCGTCATCACCGCATGTCTTCCGCGGGTTTCTGAAACGAAAATCATACAAATCTTATAGTTAACTTAAAATAACAAAGGTAAAATGAGCAAAGCCCACCCACCAGAGCTAAAAAAGTAAGTGCCCATAATATTTTCACTAAGTAAATATTTAAATTGCAATGCTTAGTGTATTTCTGAGTAACATTTATTTGTAGCCTACTACCGTACAGTACTGAAAAGCCTTGCGCTGCATTGTTTCCAATAGAAGACAGCTAACGCTAACATTAGCCATTCGGCTGTAAATATTTCACCTTATATGTCCAAATAACACTGAAACTATTAATTGTATGAAATAGTCAACACAGACTTGTAGAGTACCTAACGCACTTTCCCTTTATCACAGATTCATGGACAAGAAGCTGTCGTGTGAGTACATTATGACAATTATTTGTTACATTGTTGGCATAGAATTTTCAGTTTCCAACTATATAAATATTCATGCATTTTAGTGGGGTGAAGTGAGATATGTGGACAGGAAAAATAACATGCCAATATGCATCCAATTACGTAATTCTTTGGAGGACAAGACGCTTACTCATCTACGGTACGGTAGTTATTGAAGAAAGTCTTAGATCATGCGATGTCTTTGATTTGAACAGGTTAATAACAAGTATTTTTGTATTAGGCATGTGACCAGATATGTGACCATGCACTAGTTCAATACGATATGACTATATGTGTGCACCTGACCTGTGTTATTTAGACAACTTTTTTATTTTACCGAGACACTAACAGGGCAAATAAAAATGTGTAAGATAACTAAATATAATAGAATATTCAAATTTCAAAACCGAATACCTACCCATCAAACAAATACCATAAAACTGATTATTCTGGTCCAGCCCTAAGATGTACACAAAAATTACTCAATTACACTAACTCGAGTGCCGTAATGGCTATTTGTTACTTTACACCACTATGACCCAAGTTAACTTGCTTGTCATTACATTTTGCTTCACTTCCATTCTACCATTATGAATGTATTGCTGGTGGGATGGTAGATATGCCTATGTGTAGGAGTTAGTCCATAACACACCATTGAAACATGTGTAACTGTAAACCTGACACATGACCACTCAATTTTTTTTCTCTTTACCTTAGTGAAGCTGAATGGGGGCAGGCATGTACAGGGAATTCTTCGGGGCTTTGATCCCTTTATGAACCTGGTGATGGACGACTGTCTTGAAATGGGACCAGCGGGACAACAAAATGGCATTGGCATGGTGGTCAGTACATTTTTGTTATAATGGCCATATCTTCTTGTGTTGCACTTGTATTACATACATAATATTTTCAGTTGTTTATTTGTTACATTTAAAAAAAATAATTTCCAGGTACACTCACTAAGTTATAACGCACCATGATTAAAAATGTTACCTCTAGTTTACTGTTTATGATTTGAAACAACGGTGCTCAAACGTGGCTGTAAGGACTATGGAGGAATGTAATCCACTCAGGACTAACGTGGCAGAGGGGCATGCACAAGTTTTAAATCAAAACAGCAATGCATACTTGTTTCAACCACCAATGGAATTCCTTTTAAACTTGCTTTTTTTGCTTTTTAAAAACACAATCACAGGCTTGATGTTAGTCCAATCAAATAATGACAAAATGTTCCTGCCAAATCAACAATTTATAAAGCCATTCTGTGGTAACTTTGTGATTTGGTGCACTGCGGCTTGCCGTGTTGGAGAAACCACCATGACTAGGCTATATGATCAAATAAGTGAAGCCTATAGGTGTTTCTGCACATGCTGTATTTATGAAAATTGTTTAGGGGTGAAAGGGGTAACGTACACATGCAATGTACCTGTAAAACATTTACCCTTTTAATGTTACATCAGGTATACTGTGATACATTTAATGTGATCTTATTTTCCCTAGGTCATCAGAGGAAACAGTATTATTATGTTGGAGGCATTGGAAAGAGTATGAGACAACATGAAGAGGCTGCTGATTGGAGTCAATTGACAACTTTTACAGTTTTGTGTTGGAAAGCATGAATACATATTTCTCTGATGTGATTTTCATTGAGACAATATTTTGTTTTTGATAGTTTCAATTATCTCAAATAAACATTTTTTTCTTTACATCTGGTGTTGCTTCATATTGAATTTACAGGACTTATTTAATCCATGTTCATATGAATGCTAATTTGTTTATAAGGATGTATAACAGAAATGTATACTGTTATCAAGTAATTACTTTATAATACATCGGTGGTCTGCCTTAAATCACTGCCAAAAGTAGGCTATTAAGCATAGTTTCCAGTTGCATATCATTTGATAAGTGAATGAAAATGCTCTGCTTCAATACTCCGGTAAATTTGAAGCTTTCTAAGGAAGACTTTTATTTTGACAAGCAACTATCGTCATCAATGAAACGTTACTTGCTTACGCACGATCGTCGTTTGACGGTATGTGGAGAGTAGTAATGTCGGAGGAGATAGGCAAGGCGATACAATCTGTTGTGGACAGGGTGAAGCAGGCAGAGGCACGTCGTCCAAAGGTAAACCCAGCCTAGTTAGCTATGTAATCAAGCATATGTAAACCAAATACAGTGGTTTTTCATGTCATTTCCAAGTAGCACTAGTTATGTAAGAGTGTCCAAACAATTCCACATTTGAATACATGCAGTGTGGCATCTATGTTAATACGGATTTGATAATCACTTGAACATGCGTAACACTAATTGTAAGAACCATTGTAGCCAAATTAAAAAGTCACTTTTGGCACTACGTTGTGTAGATATATGACCATGTTGTGTCGTTTATATTAACATGCTTGGTATGAGAAGTAACCTATATTAATCAAAATAAATAATTGACGTCCATGTGAACATCGGGGTTGATGCAGGCTATGGTCAAATATTTGCACAGCGTCTGTCAGCTTGGCTCATGAGTCGTGACGAGCATTGTTGGAACACACTGCATGTGCTCAGAAAGCTCAAGACAGCAGCCAAACTATGTTCCCAGTTTTATTCTAGTTTTACATCGCCTTTAACCTGTCTGAATCGTCCACTATTAGGCTAAGTTGCCCCATACAACTCGTTCTCTTCACTGGTATTACATTCTTGCTCTAGACGTTGCCTGCTTTGCCTCCCCGGCTGGTAGCTGTCAGCAAAACGAAGCCCCCTGAAATGGTTATGGAGGCTTACAGGCAAGGACAGCGCAACTTTGGTGAAAACTATGTGAGCATAAAATGCAGTCAACATGTCTCCGTGTATTTGTTTACATTCAAGAGTAATGCTATGTTAAATGTTGATGGCTTAATGTGTGTCCCTAAACCAGGTTAATGAACTTCTGGAGAAAGCGTCAGATCCTCAGGTTGGTATATGGACACACATGGATGGGACATTCTTCACTTTACTGTATAACATTTCTATTTTCTTACAGATTTTAGAGTCCTGTCCAGAAATTAAGTGGCATTTTATAGGTCATTTACAGAAGAACAATGTCAACAAACTTTTGGGTGAGTGTTTGTTGCACATCTAATTGCTGTTTACATTAAATATGAAGTAAATACACCTCTCCATCAGCTTGGTCCCCTACATTGGATGCTCATTGCCAAGGCTGGAATAGTGTTTTGTGGTGCGGTCTGCACCACTTTGTTTGTCTTCCGTTTACATAGCCTGCATGATTTAGATGTCTCTGCTATTACACATTGATTTTAATGACTGGGTTGTTATCAGGCTTCTAACGACCTATTCATTAGAATCAGATGTGTTGGAGCAGAGAGGCATCTAAAACTTGCAGGTCAGCGACCTTCCGGGACTGGAATTGAATATACCTGCTTTACAGTGTGAGCACAAAATGGGCAGCTATTAGACCATGAGGAGATATTTGCTCGCCGTGTGCAACCAACAGTTCATAGACATCTTGATCTTGGTCAACCTTCAGTTCACGTGAATTGCCCTGTCCAGCTCTCACTATAACATTGGTTATTCCATCGACAGCTGAGAACAATCTACACTTTCTCAATTGATTATGCCATGGTTTTGCATTTTGCCATTTAATAAAATGTAAATAAAAAGTTGCGGCTGCTTCAGTAATTTGGAATATAATTACTGAGGAGAGACATAATCTCTCCAGCTAGTCCTGGGTCTTCCCCGAGGCCTCCTCCCAGCTGGACGTGCCTAGAACACTTCCTTAGGGAGGCGCCCAGGGGGCATCCTTACTAGATGCCCGTACCATCTCAACTGGTTCCTTACCGATGGCCGAGCTTCTCATCCTATCTCTAAGGAAGACGCCCGCCACCCTCCTGTGAAAGCCCATTTTTACCGCTTGTACCCGTGATCTAGTTATTTTGGTCATGACCCACCCTTCATAGTTGAGGGTAGTAGTAGGGTACGGGGTAAATTGCCTGGAAGATCGAGAGCTTTGCCTTTTGGCTAAGCTCTCTTTTCGTCACAATGGTGCGGTCAAGTGATTGTAATTAATACCGCTCCCGCTGGTCCGATTCTCCGGCCAGTCTCTCTCTCCAATGTCCCCTCACTCGCGAACAAGACCCCGAGGTACTTGAACTCTTTCACTTGGGGTAAGGACTCATTCCCTACCCAGAGTAGGCACTCTATCAGTTTCCTGTTGAGAACCATGGACTCAGATTTAGCATGGTGGCTGTGAAAATGCTAATGAAAACAGGGTTTTCAGACTATATTCTCAATTATAACAATTGAGTTGAGAGCAATATCGGGCAGAGCCAGGAATATTTGTTAAATTTTGACAAAAAAGTGTATTTGAATCGCTTACCTATCCTTTAAATTGGAATACACTACCGTTCAAAAGTTTGGGGTCACTTAGAAAAGTCCTTGTTTTCAAAAGAAAACTACTTTATTTGTCTAAATAACATCAAATTGATCAGAAATACATTGTTACTGTAAATTACTATTGTATCTGGAAACACCTGATTTGTAATCGAATATCTACATAGGCATACAGAGGCCCATTATCAGCAACCATGTTGTTTGCTAATCCAAGCTCATCATTTTGAACAGCTAATTGATCATTAGAAAACAATTTTGCAAATATGATAGCACATCTAAAAAAAATTCAAAAAGCAATAAAACTGTCCTTTCAGTATCTGGAGCATCAGCAATTGTGGGTTCCATTACAGGCTCAAAATGGCGAGAAACAAAGAACTTTCTTCTGAAAGAAATGAAGGGAATTCTATTGTGAGAAAGTGCTAAAATTTAAGATCACATACAATGCAGTGTACTACTCTTCACAAACGGCACAAACTTGCTCTAACCAGAATAGAAAGAGTAGGAGACCCCGGTGCACAACTGAGCAAAGGACCAAGAACATTAGTGTCTGTTTGAGAAACAGAAGATCCTCACGTCTTTAACTTTCAGCTCAATAGTACTTGCTTAACGTCAGTGAAACAGTGAAAATGTGACTTAGGGATTCTGGCCGCCTTCTTTTTCCAATTTTCCTCTGTTCTGTGTTTTCTTTGACACTGCCTAGAAGCCCAGCATCTCGGAGTCACTGTTTTTTTTTTCTTTCTTTTGAAATCATGGAAGGAAAAAGTGACCACAAATGTTTTAACGTGTGTGTGTGTGTGTGTATGTGTTCCTACTGTATGTATGTATGTATGTATGTACAGTCATGTGAAAAACAAAGTACACTCTTTTAGGGCTGTACCGAATACCATTTTGCAGGTTTCCAATACTTTATGGTATTTCCGAACAAGTATTCGAATACTCTTTTAAAAAAAAAAATTTAAAACACTCAACTATAATTACGAAGTATAACAGAAGTAATCTTCGATTCCTAGCTTCAGTGAGCACACATGTAAACATAGCCATGCACTTTGATTGACACGTCAATTGAGCCAGTCAGAGCTGTCCAATACCATATACCTCTTGTATTAGCCAATAAGAGTGTTGAATAAATAGCCCCGCTCTCTTCTTACAAGCAGAGCCAGTTGAAATAAAATGTGTTGGTGACACAGTGTAGGGCAGGTAATTACATTTCAACATGTGGGTTTATATGGAGACAGTAGGGATTAATGGGAAAACATGCATGCATGATGGGAAAAAAACGAATACTCGAATCCCAATATTTAAATCGAATACATGCCCAATTAATGAATACCCGAATAATAAAATATTTCGGGCCAGCCCTAACCTCCTTTTTAATCTATTGTTTTACATAGATACAATCATCTGTTCCTTAGCCGGGCTAAATATTTGATCAAAACAACCTCAGATGAACAATACCATATGACATATTACAATTATGATTTATTTAACAAACGTCAAGCCAAAATGAAGAAGCCATGTGTGGAAAAACTAAGTACACCTTATGATTCAATAGTTTGTAGAACCACCTTTAGCAGCAATATCTTGTTGTAACCTTGGTGGAGAGGAGTTGCGGTTCACTAGCCTAAGGATCTCATTGCTGCTTTTTGCAGATGATGTGGTCCTGATGGCATCATCGGTCCGTGACCTCCAGCACACACTGGATCGGTTTGCAGCCGAGTGTGAAGTGGCTGGGATGAGGATTAGCACCGCTAAATATGAGGCCATGGTTCTCAGCCGGAAACCGATGGAGTGCCTACTCCAGGTGGTGAATGAGTCCTTACACCAAGTGAAGGAGTTCAAGTACCTCGGGGTCTTGTTCGCGAGTGAGGGGACTATGAAGCGAGAGATTGGCTGGAAAATCGGAGCAGCGGGAGCAGTATTGCAATCGCTTTACCTCACCGTGGTGAAGAAAAGAGAACTGAGCCGGAAGGCTAAGCTCTGTGATTATATCTCCACACTGGCCTGGGAACGCCTCGGGATCCCCCAGTCTGAGCTTGCTAATGTGGCTCGGGAAAGGGAGGTTTGGGGTTCCCTGCTGGAGCTGCTGCCCCCGCGACCCGACTCTGGATAAGCGGATGAAGATGGATGCATGGATGGATCTTGATGTAACCATTTTCTGTATGACTATCAGTCTCTCACGTCGTTGTGGAGGAATTTTGGACCCCTGTGGCTTCAGTCCATTGAGGTTTGCGGGCATTTGTTTATGCACTGCTCTCATGAGGCATAAGGTCCCGCCACAGCATTTCAATTATATTGAGGTCTTGACTTCAACTGGGCCATTGCAACACCTTTTGATTATTTTCTTTTTCAGCCATTCTGTTGTAGATTTGCTGCTATGCTTGGGATCATAGTTATTTTGCATGATCCAATACCAGCCAATCTTAAACTGTTGGCCAGATGGCCTCACATTTGAGGCCAGTGGATGATTGGACATCCAGTCCTTGGAGTTAACACACACCTCCAGACGAGCAAACTGATCAAATAGTTTTTTATAGGAGGTGGTAACGCTAATAATCAATTAATAAATGGCATTTGATTAGCAGCATATTTCTGGTACTTAGAATTTGAATACCTATGGAATAAGTAAGGGTGTACTTATTTTTTCACACATGGCTTTTGTATTTTGGCTTTGTTTGTAATATAAATCATGACTCGGTCTAATGTGTTGTTCGTCTAAGGTTCCATCCATCCATCCATCTTCTTCCGCTTATCCGGAGTCGGGTCGCGGGGGCAGGAGCTTCAGCAAGGGACACCAAACTTCCCTTTCCCGAGCAACATAATCAAGCTCTGACTGGGGGATCCCGAGGCGTTCCCAGGCCAGTGTGGAGA
>JAODLL010075789.1:0-16147 GCA_026546735.1 Forbesichthys agassizii | reverse complement strand
ACCCGGTGGGGTCTTCTGCTGTTGTAGCCCATCCGCCTCAAGGTTGTGCGTGTTGTGGCTTCACAAATGCTTTGCTGTATACCTCGGTTGTAACGAGTGGTTATTTCAGTCAAAATTGCTCTTCTATCAGCTTGAATGAGTCGGCCCATTCTCCTCTGACCGCTAGCATCAACAAGGCATTTTCGCCCACAGGACTGCCGCATACTGGATGTTTTTCCCTTTCCATTCTTTGTAAACCCTAGAAATGGTTGTGCGTGAAAATCCCAGTAACTGAGCAGATTGTGAAATACTCCGACCGGCCCATCTGGCACCAACAACCATCCCACGCTCAAAATTGCTTAAATCACTTATCTTTCCCATTCTGACACATTCAGTTTGGAGTTCAGGATATTGTCTTGACCAGGACCACACCCCTAAATGCATTGAAGCAACTGCCATGTGATTGTTTATCAGATAATTGCATTAATGAGAAATTGAACAGGTGTTCCTAATAATCCTTTAAGTGAATGTATATACAGTATATTTGTGTATGTGTGCGTGCATTAGCCTGTCACAAAATGTAGTCGTTAATGAGGGTGGGATGTCACAACAGTGCCGCACCGACCCCAGCATTAGGCCGGCAAGAACCTCAGAATCCAGGCCCTCCCGCGACCCCCCGTAGCGCGCAAAGGACCCGAGACCCCGTCTCGGGGACAGCCATGCCCCGTCCCTAGGGAGAGTAGCAGAGAACCATGCAAAGAAGCTCCCCACCGCCAGGGAGAGAGAACATGGGAGAACCAGGAACAACAGCCACCCAACCCAGCCAGACGTCACCTCCCCACCCGAAAGGCCTCCTTTTTCAGACGGACAGCTTCCCTGACCACTGGTGTCCACCACGGTGTTCGAGGGTTACCGCCCCTTGAGGCACCTAAGACCTTGAGACCACAGCTCTTTACATCAGCTTCAGCAACGGAAGCTTTGAACTTTTCCCACTCTGGTTCAATGTCCCCAACCTCCACAAGGATGCAAGAGAAGCTCCGCCGGAGGTGTGAGTTGAAGATCTCACAGACAGGGGCCTCCTTCAGACATTCCCAGTTCACCCGCACTACACGTTTGGGCTTACCAGGTCTGTCCAGAGTCTTCCCCCACCCCTTGACCCAACTTACCACCGTGGTCGGTAGCCAGCTCTGCCCCTCTCTTCACCAGAGTGTCCAAAACATGTGGCCTCAGATCAAATGATACGATCACAAAATCGATCATCAACCTTTGACCTAGGGTGCTCTGGTACCTCGTACACTCATGAGCATCTTTATGTTTGAACAGAGTGTTTGATAAGGTGATGGTTCCCGGAGAGGAACCATCACCTCTGCTCTTTTTGTTCTGTTGTCATTGTATATGTAATTTTGAGAACACAAAACAGTTAAAAAGTCTGACATACAGCATGCAACAGGTTAAAGGTGGAGTAAACAGCGATTGTAAAATAATACAAATTCAGCTAATATCTCCTCATTGTCCCTTCTGAAAAGTATTCCAGTGTCTCCATATCCACCAGACTCTAAAGTCAATTATCACTGAGATTATAATATGGACACTGTGATCACATAAAGTTTTCACACAGACACCCTGGATGGCGGACCAATCAGCGACCAGTGGGTGTGGCTGAATGCAATGACATTGAAGCTATGCATTGAAGTCAAGCGTTTCAAATGGTGGTGAGATGAATAAATGCTAGATTGGTTAAAGGCTGTCCAATAGTTTCAAAATTAACCAGAGTTATAGGTCCGTTAGGAAGCAACGACTGCAAACATTCCCAAATAGAACGTGTCCATACCACCAGACTACCAATCAGAGGCTGCACCAAGTAAATGTCTCACAGAGAGTATTTAATATTATTTTTTAACTACAAAATACAAAACACTAAGTGTTTTAATACAAAATATGATGCTATTTTCAACAACTCTCAAATAAAAATGATAAAATACTATATTGTATTTCTAAATTTTAAACTGATTCATGCATTGGCATATACCTTTGAACCAATTTTAATTCATCACTTATGTTAATTTTCCTACAATATAGTTCTGTTATATCAAGCATAGCAGGCAGGGAACGAAGTCACACCCGGCCATGAATGTTTTGCGGTAGGATAAGCCATTGCGATTTAGACAAAGGATGAGGACATGGGCGCATTTATTATCATTTACATAGTAATTTATGGGAAACGATAAGGTGGGGTCAGTGGCTGGTGCACGTGTGCAAAATTTCCCGTTCATTGGGATGTATGTCCTGAACCTGGCGTACCCATGGTTTCATACCATCTTTTACCTACCTACCATCTTTTAGCATTAAACCTGCACAGTTTTTGATACATGAGGCCCCATGTTAGTTTGTAAAGAACAATCTAACATGTGCGGTCATTGAGATTTTGTAAGTGTAGAGTGGCACTAATTCACAATGCTTCAACTTCAACTTTACAGTATTAGTACTGATCTGGAACCATATACTGTAGTTTACTGTATTTGCCATTGGTGTCGGAACGAGGTTGCAGCTTTCGCTAATGATGGTACTTTCCTAAGAACACAAGTCGAACAACAGTGTTACTGTTATCAAACTCCATGTGATTAAAAAAAAAAAGTCTATACAATATCAATACAGTATATCTGTTCAAACTATAGAACTATATCCTTCCATTTTAGACTATTGTGGCTGAGCAGCCAATCACAGTCCAATGGGGGTGTTCTGTATTTTGAGTGAGACCACAAGGGGAACCAGCTCATGATTAGTAGGGACTCACAAGCTACACAGTTTAATAGTGTTGCTTTATTGCTGCGGCCCTATATGGGTATGTCAATAGGAAATCTACTTAATCAGTGGTTTCATACAGTATTTTGGCTCTTGATGTCTAAGCAGTCTTGAGTCTCTGGCCACGCCAGCCTTTGATCCTATTGGGATAAGATGGCCCAGGTTAAACATGTGGTTACTCTAATTATATTAATACGTGTAATTATTTGAATATTGATTGTATTATATGATTATAATTTGATTATTGTACATATAATTCTACCAGTAGCCTAATTGACCTAAAAAGCTGTGTAAAGGGGTGTAGAGCGGCATGATAGCGAATAAATCCTCCTGGACCTGCTGATATTGAGGGGGACGCATACCCCTCATCCCTCCTATTTCTGACGCCCTTGGTATTTACTGAATCACAACTTGGTCACAACAAAAACTATATAACATTTGTTACATCATGTTTTTTATTTACATTTTTTCTCCTGCTGTAGATGTGACTCCACTTTCTCCAACCTGAGATTCAAGCTAAAATCCAGATAGATACAAGCATATCCACCACACGTACAGTGGACCAGTGCAGTTTAAGTTTACTCATGGTATTAGAATAGATTTGATTAACTACATTATATTTCAAAGGGAATAACTACTGTATATGTACTATTCTGTATTAATTCTATGATGATTTATATTATTTTATTAATTACATTTATTAATTACATAGGCTACCTTAAATATTGGTGATGTGCTTCTCAAATTTGTTAGCAATCTTTTTTTCCCTCCAAAAACTGCATTGTATATGTCATATTTCATTTTTTATTAAGAAACATTTGTATTGCTTTAATAAACTTTTTAAAGAACTGTCTAAAATAGTTCTACTGCTGATTTATTTAATTTATTATTTATTTATCGGATTAACGTGAAATAGTTAATGTGTAGTATTTGCTGTTTCCTATTTGAATGGTTATAAATAAGGTGTAAATCGATATAATCAATATATTTAATTCACTTATCTTTTAATGACATTTGATCTTTTACAAATTGATTAATTTGTGGGTTCTAATCTGGTTCATCATAAACTAATCTACTTTAACAACAATGTTACCATTCTTAATATTTTACCGATTAATAGCTTGCTGTCTGTGTTGTATTGCAATGAGCATAAATGCTGTAAATACACTGTCCCCCCTCCCCTTAAATTAGTGGCATCGTGGAAAATAATTTCCCACTTTAGCCGATCCTTACATGGACAGAACTTTAGATGTAGTTCTGGACCTGGTCAAAGTAATGGGATCTAAGTAAATCTAGCTCTGGTTTGTAAGATCTAGTAATTATATTAGACTAAACCTAGTGCTTTTTCTATAAGTAGAAGAAGCCAATCTATGAATTTAAAGGAATGTTGTTACTTGCAGTTACTGACGGGGTGGAGGGAGAGTGTTGGGCGTAAGGGCAGATGGCCAAGAGCTTTCAACTCTCGCTGTTAGTCTTGCATTGTGGCCTCTGGAAATCTGGATATGCATAGGCAAATACACTTGAGAGAAAAATACGATTTAAATTGATAACAAAAAAAAACATATGTAACATGGACAGGGCAGGGGTGTGGATGTGAAGACTGTGGCATTTAAAGATGTGGGTCAAGTGTTCCACCACAGCTTCAGCCAGGTCACCCAAACCAAGAGAGAAGACATGGCTGGTATGTGCCAGCACTTCTCCACTTTCAGCTACTTTGCACTCTTCATCTCGATCATATCACTCTGCTCCTGCTCCCCTCCACTGTTTAAGGCTCAGCTGTTTCTTAATGTCAAGTCTGGAAGCACAAAGTTATAGACATTACACTAGATGTTCTTAAACTTCTAACTATTTTAGTGCTTGTCTGGAGAGTCTAAAATGAAGGCAGACTCAGTTCAAGTTCTTATAAGTTTATCTTAATTTTGTTCCATGAGCCTACTTTGATTAAGTGAATAATAGTGCTTGAGTCTATAAGGACACCATAAGCCCACGGTATGATTAGCAACTGCTAGTGACTTATGTACATTTCCCAGCCTTAATACAAATAATATAAAAATGCAAAAAGAGCATTTCTGACATTAAAGACAGTCAAATGTTATGCATTTAACATTGTCCCAATATTTAGCATTGCATAAATATCTAAAATAAGAAAACATGTAAATATAATATGAAACATGTTGCTGGTTTAAGATAATATTATTAAAATAAATTATAAGATGACTTAACCATGAACAGACAGTTTTGTCTTGTGAGCATAGCTATGACATGAAGGAAGGACATGGTACCCACATACTACATTTCTTAACTGTACAGTTAAGTACAGCCACTATGTCTTACTTGTTACTTGTACTTGTAACCCTAATAATAATAATAATCTTAAAAATCCAAATAGGGTTCCAGTTTGGACTATGCTTGGAACTTGGAATATTGTATAGTAATTATTTTAACATTTGTAGACCTATTTAACATACTACTTTTCTTCAAAATATATTAAGAATTTGAACAGTGATATTTCTGAGGTATTGACCTGGTCAGGATTTGCACTTTAAGAACATTGACTCCTGTCTTGATAGCAGAGTAGGTATAAATTGACAATAACAAGGAGTGTTGGGGGTAGATACATGTTGGACCCACATATATTAAGCTCGGGAAGGTCACATTACACTGACTATGGGAGTGTTTGGATTTAAATAGAGTGGTCAACCCCACCCTGCACAAACTATTTTGAGGAGTCAGGGTTGAGAGAAATGGGCCAGGCAGGGAAAGGGGCATACAAGAGGTTTGATTATATGACAAGTGCCTCAGCAAAGTCACTTAATGTTAACTAACTGAGAGTGCATAAGCAACAGCTCATGAACATGTTTGTAGTATTGTGTGTTATATGGTTTAGAATATATATTACTCAGTAATCATAATAAAATAACTCAATACTCAAACTGTAATCCATGCTCTCCCACCTGCCCTGCTCCCATTCTCCAAGATAATTAGTCTAAACATGTACCCCTACCCCTTACATTATCTCTCCTTTAGTCTATACCAGCTATTCTTCATTCCTTCTCTCAGAACATATGATAATTGTGTATTGGCCCATGTTTTCCATATGTTCTTCTGAAGCTAAATACATTTTTAGCATGACGGGCAAGCAAGCAATGCCCCATATTTTTACCCAAACACCCCTGATCACCCAATCTCTTAGTTTTTAACTTATGGATAGTAAAGGCTGTACCATTAACATTTGCCCCTGTCAGTCAATCCAACTGTGCCCTTCCCCTTTCCCCCCTTCTTCTCATCTTACTCCCTAGGTTGGTCTCACTCTTTTTCTGTGGTTATCATATTGGACCTGCCTGTCTCCAGCACTGCCCAGTATCTAACGTATCTCTTCAAACAGAGCTTTTTACTGTAGTCAAACAAGGAAACCCCTTGTCCTGTTTGTTTTCATAGGATATCTGCATTTCCAGGAATATTTCTTTCCAAGAGTTGGGAACAAGTGTCTGGATTTCTGCTTGGAATACCCCCCGTGCACTGGACGTTTTTATCTCTTATATCCATTTATTGCTGGCTTCCATTCCCTAAGGGGCTTTCTGGGTGTATATGCGAGCGTGATTGGTTTGTGAATTACTGAGTGTGCGTGTGTGGGACAGGTAGGCAAAGAACTCACGTGGTGTCAACGTGCATGTGCTGGACTCCTGACTGAATATCTATTAATTTGATCTGATCTGGTCCAATTCACTGAGAATTAATATGGCCTCTTGTAAGACCTGGATCCTGGGTCTCTTCCTGGCCCTACTATGCTCCTTCCAGACCCCAATGACTCCCGGTGTTAAGGCACAAGACTTGCCATTTGCCCAAGAGCAAGGGCTGGTTGCTGATGACGACGACGATGATGATGATGATGATGACGATGATGCAGGAGATGAAGTCGACGACGACGATGACGACGACGATGACGACGATGATGATGATGACGACGATGACGACGATGACGACGATGATGATGACGATGACGACGATGATGATGACGATGACGATGATGATGATGATGATGACGACGATGACGATGATGACGACGATGACGACGACGACGATGATGATGATCACGAAGGTAATTAACAAGTTTAAAAAAGGCTGTTTGTTTTACAGTGTTCACGTTCCATGAGTACACTATATTTCATTCCCCCTAATCTCTCTGTCTTGAGCTACTACTGTAGAGCTGGGGAGGGGAGGAGCTTAGCAATGCCATGGCTCCTCCCCTCGTTAGTGCTCGTAATGCTTTGTTGTCAATGCTCAGCCAGCCATTTAAGTGTGATGCTTGACCCAGAGCACATAGGTCGTTAGAAGTCCCTCCTGTGCCCCTTTTCAGCTGTCCATTATCCTTGCTGTCTGACTCTCGTCTCTTCTTCTCCCTGCTTAAATAGAGTTATGAGCACTATGGGGAAATTGAACTGGCCCGTCTGACGTCCGACTGTCTGAAGTCCTTCGTACAGTACACTAGATATGAACTTGAGGACTGCAGATTCATTGATTTGACAGAGAGAGAGAGAGAGAGAGAGAGAGAGAGAGAGAGAGAGAGAGAGAGAGAGAGAGAGAGAGAGAGAAAAAGAACAAAGTGAAAGCTTTCACACAGAACCCAGGCTTGTCTTTGGGATCAGTCGCCGGGTCAATAGTTTGAGATCTTTTGATTTGTGTTTTCTTTGAAAGAGAGGTACCTTCAATAGGATCTTCCTTTCTCATTTGTTTTAGATCGGATTGACCTGTATTTGTGTCTCCATATGAAACTACAGAGAAAGAGAGACAGTAATATAGAGAAGGGCTTTTGATGGAAAGAGAGACAGACAGAGGGAGAGTAAAGCGGCGAGGGGATGACCAGGAGGGCCACTAAATTAAGTATAGACTACAAATAGATGTAGAGTTTCTCTCTTTCTCCATATCTCTTAATCTCTTTCTTTCTCTGTGGAACATCCTATTTTCATTGTCTGTCAACCAGTTTTTATGAATGTACTTATAAGTGTGGTTTACTTATTGGATTATCATATATGAATGAGAGCACATCAATACATATCTAAACTATTTTTAATTCTCTTATACACAGTCTGTATTTAAATTATAAAAAGCCAGCTAAATTGTAACATATGTGATAATATAAGAAATCTGTGCATTTTACCTTTATCTCATGAAATGATTAGTAAATATTTTGATTTGTATACTATATTTCCCTTCATAACTATTTGCCTATTCAAGAACATTTGCTCCACTTAATTGTAAGAAATCAAATTTGTTAATGTGTATATCAGATTGTTGGGGGAGAGAGTTTTTGGGAAAAGAGAGAAACATCTCTTTATATAGACTTATACTGTAACAAATGCGTAAATGCTCTGTCAATCATCATTGTCAAGACATTAAATGGTTGAGTCTGTTTTTATTTTCTTTATTCAGACTTAGTTTGATTGTGAAACCCAGTCTGAAAACTGACATACACCACTGTCATATCTCTATAACCCTACTTTCAATCATTAAATGAATAAATTGATCAGAAACTGCACGAATGCAAATTTGTTAATGTTGAAATCCCAATGTTACAATTTATATTATTTAGAGAGCATTGTTGTAATATATGAGAATGTTTTTGTCTGTGTGAACACTCACCATCCTGAACTTCAAACTTTCTTATGTGAGTATTTTTATACCATAAACTTATGACTTATTTTCTTTGTTAAAGTGCTTATATAGGAATGTTACATAACCAGCATAAGAGCTGATACAAGTTTATAATAATTATAACTATTTGCTTATAACTTCCTGATCAATGTAATGTAATGATGATGCAGTAACAAAGTAGGAAAAAAATGTGTTGTCCTTATTTTATTTCATGCTTTGTATTTAATTGCTTTTCTCAAAGTTCTAATGTCATTTTCCATTTCTTCAAAATGTCCTGAGATAGTTGTAAAAGAAACTACCATGTTATGGTTATAATGAAATATTGGTGTATCAAAACTTAATGTTTCCATTATAATATCTGTAGTCAACAGGTGGGTTAGTAGACTGTATAAGCTTTCTATAAAGATTTGTGCATATGGACTGCATATAAATTAATCAATAATTCAGCAATATTCTTCAATACGATACTCACATCAACTGATTTCTAAGGAGCGCTTGTAATATTTCTGATAGATGACAATGGCGATGACGATGCTGCTGCTGATAAAGATGACAAAGACGATGATGATGAAGGATCTTATCACAAAGGCTCTGTTTGTGCATATTGTGACTTCTGTGAGGTACTTGTTATTTAGAAAATTTTCTCAAATATTCAAGGAAATTGAGAAGAAATTGTCCTCTCACTATTAACTTAAAGCTAAAATATTTTAAGGTAAAATATTACATTTTACATGCAATTACTATAGTCTAGGGTTACAATGCCACATTAAATTTAAATAAATAAATAATAAATACATTAAAAATTAATTAAAATTAAAAATTAATTTTGTGAAAAGAGTAATTAAAAGGCTAAATAGGCTATCAGTAAGATGTAAAAAACATGACAGCTTTCAAAATAGTGCAGTTGCATTTCAATATCAATTTTCCAATTGATATTGGAAAATTGGTTATTTGTAAGATATTACAAGGAGCAGACACAGGTAATGCTTTTTTAATTTTTAATTTTTTAATTTTTTACACAGGTAATGCTGAGTTCACACTACAGTACATTACTTAAGCCGGATTTTTTGCTTGCTAAAGTTTTTTGAGATTGCAGACAAAAGCTCCTAGTATAACCAAACCCAAAATTCACTTCTTGAAAATAATCTCAGTGAAAACTGATCTGAGAGCAATTAAAGTCTGGTGGAGCCTAGTCTCGCAGAGCCAGTCTTTACTTGCGTAAAGTCTGTGACACAGTGCTGGCTAACTGGCAATAATTTACAGTATGGTTTCTAATTTACATGCACAATGACATTGTACATAACTTGGTGACCATGTTGCATGCTAAATTTACACAGAGGAATTTGTTGGGAAAGTTACAGACATAAGTCTGGCTGTTTGTCTGTTTGCAGGTCTTATGTTTGGTCTGTTAAATAGCCTAAGTAGTCTATAGTCTACGCCAGTGTATTAGGGTAATACCGTATACTGTAGATCGGTGTTCCCCAACCCTGGTCATCGGGGAACGCTGCTTTGCATGTTTTAGATGTTGCCTTGCTCCAACACAGCTGATTCAAATGAATGGCTCGTTAGAATCCTGATAACGAGCCATTCATGTGTGTTGGAGCAAGGCAACATCTAAAACATGCAGGGCAGCGTTCCCCGAGGACCAGGGTTGTGGAACACTGCTGTAGATAATACAAATATGTTAAGAGGCTGAGACTCTTTTAGCCTAGTGGAGCCTTGGAGGGAAATTATACTGAGCGTGTGCGACAATCCTACAATGTGAAGTGATCTTAATGACCCATAGATTTTCTCAGATATAACTTTAAAATAGTAAAACATTAAGTCCGTACTGATTATATATTATTGTACATTGAGAACTTTACAATAAGGCTACCTAATCTTTTATTTAAAATTAGTAGACTTCAGACTAATGCCTATAATAAATATATGGTATAAAAATGTTCATCATAAAATCCTCAGTAAGCAAAGTTGGCTTTTGCATAGATCACCAGTTCTGTAACACACGTTTGGGTCAAACTTTTGTCTTGTCTCTTATCAGCACTGCGATAGCTGTGAGAAGTGCCCATGTGAAGAAGGAGATGAGTCAGAACACTGTGATGATTGCAAGGTATGCCAACCACAGAAAAATATATTTCTTTATTCTGTTAGTCCTGTAGCAGCTGTATTGTAATGACTAAAAATGTTTCCTGTTACCTGAAAGTAAAAGGTCTCTCATAATGCACCCATCTTACAATATATCTTGATATTTTCAAGTATTTTGTTAATATCAATAATGTAACGATTCTGGACAGAATATAAAGTAGAAAACAATTGGGGAAACATTACCACGTGTTTCAGTAATTAATGTTATATTTTGATTACAATTTAAGATGGATGTGCTTTTAAGTGCCTGACGTTTGACATTACAGTTGATTTACAATAACATTTCAACTCACTTTTTACCTTCACAGATGTGCACATTCTGCCATATCTGTGCTGTTTGCCAAACTCTTTGTCAGCCTGGTAGGTAAAAGGTTTGAGAAAATATATTATGTACTGAAAAGGACATCAATTTAAATCTTGCTTTTTTTTAAAAATCAGGTGGTTTTCTAGATGAATTAACAGGGTCAATCTACGAGTAAGTAGAAAATCTTAATGTTCCTGTTCATTTTAGCCTTCTGGTCTAACATACAGTATATCAATGATTTCTTCTCTCCATCTAAAGGACCGTTGCCGATGTCTTCGATGATGAAGACAACTAAGCTCTGGAATATGTTGCCACCATGTGGCCAAAATAATATTCTTCATTGTCAGATCATTGGTATTCTCACACAATTTACGTAATTTGTTTGTCTTTTTTGAAACATAAAAAACTATTTTACACATTTAGCACCAGAAACAAATATTGAGAAGGCACATTCTTAAAGACTATTAGACTAAGTATTAAAAACTATGTATCATGATATATTGGTATATGTTTGGTAAACATATATTTATTACTAGTTATACTGGTGTGTACAACGCAAGAGGGATATATGAAATAAATGAGAATACATTTTATTGTCTGGTAAAACAAATTACATTACATCATAGTGTGGGATAATGTGATGTATGTACTCTAAAATTGTACCAGTACACAGGACCCCCTTTATGAATTAGCCTCCTTCCCCCAAATAAATCATTTAGCAACATTAGCAATGAACTGGCATGAGTTCTAATTAGATAAGTATGATATGGTGCAGGTAGAGAGACAGCCAGCATCAATACAAGCCAGGCTATGTAACCTATAGGTTAAGGCTATATAGCTATAAATATATGCATACACTATCAGTCTATTGTATAACAGTTAACATGTAGTAATAGAAGTGAAGAATGTTGTTAATAGTCTAAAAGCACTACAGGAAATGGTGATTAATGTAGTTGAAAATTCTTGCCAAAAACCAGTCTCCACATATGATCAGGTTCTTGATGCTTGTTTTCAACATCCTGTATATGACAGGCATCCATCCGCTGATGGTTGATGGGGGGAACAGGCAATGGGAATCGATGAATGCCTGCTCTTAAAAAATGTAGCCTATAGCTTGACTATTAAATCAAAAATACATGTCTTGAATGTGTCTAAGCAGTCAGGTTATGTTGCTCATGCCTCAGAGAGAGGCGCCCATCCCACATGTTAATATAAAGTGCAGTGATGGGTATTATTATAACCATTGTCAGTGATAAACCTAAGAGCACAGAGCATAGCATCCAAAATGACAAGGTAGCCAGCTCCATTTAGAATCGAATCCTCTTTATTGGAACAATAATGCACCTTAGGAGTCACAATCAGCCAAAGTGAAAACATTGCAGCCTCTCAAACCAGATGATTGATTGGACAGGTCGGCTCAATAGACCTCGCCAGTCGTGTTGTCACAGGAGCACTACACTAAGTCTAAAATTCAAAAATGAATAGGATCGCAGAATTGCATTTCTGAGGGCGGCCTTCATTTAATACGTACCTTGTTTCTGACTGCAAGGTACCCTATCCCTTTGAAAATTTGCATATTTCCAAGAAGATCCAACAAGCTAGTAGTTTTAATATGTACTATTTTATAGGTATTTTAACAGTGTTAATAATACATACAAAGTCGTGAATATGAATAATAGTGTTATGAAAACTACATTTTTGACACCTTGCTGGACTAACAAAGTACACTGCTCAAAATAATAAAGGGAACACTAAGATAACACATCCTAGATCTGAATGAATTAATAAATCGTATGAAATACTTTCGTCTTTACGTAGTTGAATGTGCTGACAACAAAATCACACAAAATGTATCAATGGAAATCCAATTTATCAACCCATGGAGGTCTGGATATCGAGTCACACTCAAAATCAAAGTGGAAAACCACACTACAGGCTGATCCAACTTTGATGTAATGTCCTTAAAACAAGTCAAAATGAGGCTCAGTAGTGTGTGTGGACTCCACATGCCCGTATGACCTCCCTGGGCATGCTCCTGATGAACAGTTTACTAACCCTTGGCCGTATAAAATATAGGAAATATTTGCTACAACTTGATGAATCGATTGATATATCACATGCTACTTGTATTTGTCAGATACTGTTATGGGGGAAAACTACACGAAGATATGTTATTTTGCAGTACACTAGATGGGACATGCACAGGACAGGACATATTCAACAAACTTGTGCACGCAAGCAAGATGCGCAAAGATGGGTTGAGTTGGGAAAACTGGGCGTGTGTACAGATGGGGCAGGTGCTATGTTGGGCAAACACAAGGGTCTAATGGCAAAGGTACAAGCCGTTGCTCCACACGTAAGATTCACTCACTGTTTTATACACAGGGAATCTCTCGCTTCCAAGGCCCTTGATAATGAGCTGAGTAGCGTGCTTCAAACAGTCATACAAATCAAGAACTTTATTAAAGCACGTTACAACAGTCCATACCAGACTGTTTGCTGTAATGTGCAAATAAATGGAATCTGAACATGAATCTTTACTGTTGCATACTGAGGTTAGGTGGTTGTCGCGAGGTAAAGTGCTGCGGCGTCTATTTGAATTACGAGATAAAGTGCGACTATTCTTATTGGATGTACAGTCGCACTACGCACAATCTCTTACGAATCCGAAATGGCTGGCAAACTTGGCCTACTTGGCAGATATATTTGCTAGACTGAACGGACTTAACATGTCTCTGCAAGGGCCCAATACCAACATTATGTCTTTAGCTGACCAGGTTTTTAAAGAAAATGGAGTGATGGGCAGCGTGAGTGGAGGAAGGAAGTGTGGAGATGTTCGCTTGACTGCATGACTTCATTAAGGAGAATGAACTGCTTCTGGATGAGACAACCAAAACAATGATAACTAATCATTTAAGATGACTTATTGGACATTTTAAGAGGTACTTTCGGGAAGAGAAAACATCACGACTGGATCCGAAAGCCATTCATTGCTATCTCAACTAGCAGCAACCTGTCATCAGAACTACAGGACTCACTGCTGGATCTGTCCAGTGACAAGTCCCTGCAAGCAGCCTTTGACTCAACACCGTTAGACGAATTGTGGCTGTCAGTTGCTGGTGAATACCCCGGATTATCTGAAATCTCTGATTCTCTTTGCCTTGACATATCTATGTGAAACTACATTTTCTTCACTTTCATTAAAAACAAACAACGGTCACGATTGACGAAAGTAGAAGATGAACTACGTTTATCAGTGTCAAGCATAAAGCCCAGAATACAAATGCTTTGTTCCCAGCGTCAAGGTCATCCATCTCATTAATTGGAGTGTGAACAAAAACGAATAACTATGTTTTATATACTTTTATTTTCAGGTAAGAGGATAGCCTTCCCTCCAAATATATGAAGTTAAATGGCAATTATATGTTGTGAATTTGCCCTATAGAAGTGCCATATTCCCAGCGTCATACATACCCAGCAAACATGCCCGTGCGGGCCCACTGTGGGTAAGTGTTGGCTCATTGTGGGGTAGTGTGGGGAGGGCAAACCCACACTTATCCTGTATGGGCCCCATGTGTATTTGCCTATGCGGGGCCCACAGTAGTTTTGCCTTATTGGGTCCCCATGAAAGTTTTCTGTGGGCTGCCTACTGTGGGCTAGCTAGTTAGCCCACATGGGGCCCCCAGTGGGTTAGCCCACAGGGGGCCCGCAGAAATCTTCCTTTTGAGTACCCTATGTGGGCTTACTGTGGGAAAGCCCATCTGTGGTCTTGCCCACTGTAAGCCCTCAATAGGCCCCCTCTGATGCCAAGCGCAGTAGGTGTAAGGAGAGACACTGAAGCAGGCGTCCGTGGTACGCATTGTGAAGCCAGGTGCAATAGGTGTATGGGAGGGCACAGAATTAAGCACCTGGGGTAATTAAACGTCTCATATACAGATTCCAGGTGCATACCTGTAAAAAATAAGAGAAAAGAAACAAAAACCCACAACACAGCTCTTTAATTAGAAGAAGGACAAACACATAGTTACCACTCACCTGTACTCCGACGACGAAAGACCGAGGATACCTGGGAACCTGAAAAGAACAAAAATACAAAAATAAGTAAGGAATTATTATTACTTGACGTGTGAAAATGAACTCGTCTGATGCACTTTACCCGATCAACAGGAAATTCGGTGTGCTTCATCTCCACACCATGCTGATAAAAAGTTATATAAAGAATTTTGATTGGTTTAACCGTTTTTACATAATGAGCCAATGAACATGTAAGGCATTGCCCATATTTACTATACTGCCAATATCTTGCCAGTAAACAGTCAAAATCTATGAAACTGCAATTACCTCATACATCCCAGATTCTGTGGAAGTTCCTAAAATATTGTAAGATTTCGTCCACAGGGGGCGCTATAAACGGAACGTTTCATTTGGGAAACCTATTTTATAGAGATTAGCCACAAGGAGGCGCAGATTTATGCTTTGTCTCATTTTTGTAATTTGATGTAATAGCACAATTGACCCAAAATATGGCAGCAGAAGACCTTTCATTAAAAACAACGTTCTGGCTAGCTGAAGCAATAACACCACCAATGTTATGTTATGTATGTTATGTATGTATGTTGGTATAATTCCAGCTCTTATTTCTCTTGCTGAGGACGCTGAACCACTTCGACAGAAGAATTGACGCGACTGCTGTTGTTCAGCTTGGACCCCGATGATCGCCACTTGCGGCTATATTTAGCTAACCTTATTATAATTGAAAGGATTATTATTATTATTATTATTATTATTATTAAACCTAAACTAAGTGATTATTATTAGGGAGCCAAGCACCGAAGGTGCGTAGGCACCCTATTGTATTTGTTAGCTTTATTATTATTAAGGGCCTAGCCACGAAGTGGCGAAGCCCTTATTGTTAGTGTGCATTTTCTTATTATTAGAGAGCCAAGCACCGAAGGTGCGTAGGCACCATATTGTGTTTGTTAGATAAATTAAGGGCCTAGCCATGAAGTAGCGAAGCCCTTATTGTTATTGTGTGTATTCTTCTTCTTATTATTATTATTATTATTGGGCCCGAGCACACACAGTGTTTCAATTATTATTATTATTATTATTATTATTATTATTAGGGGTCCAAGCAGCGAAGCTGCAGGAACCTATTGTTATTGTTAGTTTTTTTATTATTATTAGAGGTCAAGCAGCGAAGCTGCTGACACCTATTGTTATTGTTAGTTTATTATTATTATTATTATTATTATTATTATTATT
>JAODLL010075778.1:0-16149 GCA_026546735.1 Forbesichthys agassizii | reverse complement strand
AAGTCTAAATTGTCACAATGCTGTGCGCATCAAAACACTCCAATCTCTCACAATGTTTGCACTTTTTGATGTAGCCTTTTTTTCATATGTTTGTACATAGTAGGTAGGCTTTTTGCAGATAACCCGTAAAATCTCCCTTTTTCATAGCCAAATGTTGTTGGCAGCCAGGAGGTATGCTCACATTTGAACATTTACGAGTGCAATGCATATATGGTGCGGAGTACTACAACCACGACAGGTGTAAACTGAAACTAAACTTCACGTCAATGACTCGAAACGCGGCAGCTCTGATAGTTTCACTTGGAGCATAACAAAAAACAATGTATTAAACAGGGTAGGCTTTCTACCACCTACTCATCTCATTATATATATTTTGCACCTTGTATATCTAAATTTGTTCAGATGCTTCCTCCTCCCTTCTAACGTCCAAGCAAAGGATTATTGCCGCACCGGGGCGCCCCACTTCCTCCTATGGTAACTGTCTCTAAGGAAGCTTTTTTGCTTCCGCTTGCAAAACAGTCAGTGAGAGAGATTCCTGAGGAATAAACATTTCTGGAATAATGGTTCTGAAATATCGCAGAAGGAGACATAAATGCATACAATATGCTTTTGACTGAGAGTTACGCGATAGGCCGGAGGAATAGGCCTAAAATCGAGGGAAATGCACTGGTTCGCACACAGTGCGTGTGCATCACAAATGAATGAACATAGGCTACTACCATAACAGGACACTGGCCGGTACCGTAGGCTACAATGGCCTTGCACAGCAGGCAGGGTAAGTAAATGATTGACTGTTAATATTTTTTTTTTTAAGCTGATTTTTAGTTAAGACTTCCAATGGCTTTTTTCATTGTTTAATATTGTAGTGTCACAGGGTGAGTTGTATTGATGACCCCCAATGCAATGCAATGCAATACATGGTTTTATGTTTTGCCTGTTATGATTTCTGTAGGCAGGCGGTGTTGATGTTTGTATCTAAGGCAAGTTACATTGTTGTTGTTGCATTTGTTTCTGTCCTTTATATTTAGATATTGTTATATTTTTGGCGTTTTTGGCTTCGATAAGCAGAAAATACAACGACAAACGTTGCTGTCGAACTTGGACACCACGCCTAGACTACAGTGATTAGACACGTAGCAGTTCTAGGGACAGGTTTAGCGAATGGGTCAATTCGGTCCCCCCCAATGTCAATCTCGTTCCGACGCGCCTGGGCATGAGGCAGGGGGGACACCTTGGTGTGAACCTTTAGGCGGACCATTTTAAATGTGATACCATTCACTCAGACTAAAATGTAAAGTGGCCTATGTATTCAACTACCTGTGCTTAGTCTGAAGCATTCTATAAAAACCACAGGATTTCCTAACACAACGTCTAGCTTTTCTATCCACGTAAACACGCCGCTTCTGTCCTTCTCTGCACCTCTCCAGGCATCCACTCTCCGGCTGGCTCTGTGTCAGGGTTAAAGTCAAGGCCTGTCTGTCCTCCCACCTTGCTGAGTTGTTAAACCATGTTCACCACCCTAATTAACTTACCATCTTATCACTTTGTAAATGGGGGTGGATGGATGCTATCTCTCAACAAGGCATCTAGGTTATTCTTGCCATCAATCATCAGCTTTGTCTACTCTACCAGCATATCTGCTAGGCAAATGACCATCATTTCAACTGGGCTTAAAGCCCCGCCATTGAGTAAAGAGCGTACCTGAGCACTCTTCTCTACTCAACTCCCTAGAGAGCTGCCAAGATTGCACCCTTCTCTATCCCTCCACGCATGGTTCTAGTGGTACTGGCATGCAATTGAGGATGGTACCTTTAACGACAAACTAGAGTAAAACAGGTGTATGCATTTCCCAGCATTTCACATTGACACGTGCCGCAAATGTGCGGTCGTGTAATCCCTTTTTAAATGTAATGTGGGCTGTCTATGTCAAACTCGACCTGGGAGTTGTCAGCTTCATTACGGCCTTTGAGACAAGAAAAGGCTGCATGACCTGCCCCTAAAAGAACATAATATACACACGCAGAAAAAAAAAAAACTTGGTCTGACGGATCTGTGTATAGGATGGCAGGGGCTAAGGAAAAGGCTTTAAGTTGTGGAGTCTCAACTACACCGATGAAACAAGTGTCTGTTGGAGCCTGGATAGGGTCTGCTTGAAGCAGCTGTCTAAAAATAAATCAGAGACAACATGGTGGATGAATGTATCATGCATCTTTTCCCTTGCATTTGTTAGACTTGCAGCAATGCACGGAGACGCAGGTTTGTTGTTGATTAACACCTGAAAAGAGTCAAGTACTTGACGTGAGGTAGGTATGTAGCGGTCGGACAGCCTGGTCTAGTAATTTCATATGTGTGGAGGGGACTCTGCTTACGTGTCCTTGAGCAAAACGCTCAATTCATAAACAGCTAAAAGGGATTCTGTTCTCTCCCTGAGCTCTGACCCCTCTGTAGTTTTTGTTTTGTGGGGGGAAGGGAGGGGGTCTAGGCACTAGGAATTTTAAATAGCCGAGTTTGTACCCATCTCTATCCTGCAATACAAGAGTTCAAATCAAAACAATATCTGTCCGCGGTGCTGCTCCACACCTAAATGCAATTGGCCCTCATTTATGAAATGGGCATACAACAGAAATCTGGGCGTACGATAATTTCCATGCAAAGGTCGGCATTTGTCAACCTGGACCGATTTGGACGCGAGCGGTGGCAACGGTCAAATCTCACGTCAAGTCTCCACTCGTGTAGGCAAGTTATTGAGCCATCTTACTTGCAGTGCAGCATAGTGGAGGTGGCGGAGAATTATCCGTGATTGTTTGTTGTTAGACCATATTCTGCTTCTGCACGCAATTAAGAGTAGATACATTCATTTAAATATATGTCGGCAAAATATAGATGTAAGACCAGTGTAGTCAGCGGGAGGAAGCCTAGCCTGCATGCCAGAGAAAGGAACATCACTTTGGCCTGTTCTGCATAGCGCAGGTTAACAGGTTGGTATTATTTGATTATCTGATCAGATTCTGACAATCTAGATTCAAGACAGCCGTAGCCCATGCTCAGGGCAGCCCCAAATGAGGTCTGCTTTTCCGGTTCTCATGTTTTAAAGGCTAAGCACCACTTATCTCTGATTTAGGCAGAAGAAACATCATTAAAATTAAGCAATAAATAAACGATCAACTATCTATCAACTATTTAAATGTCTAACATTTATTAGGAGAATTGCCTTTGAGCATTTAAGCATGCCAATGCATCCACATATTCATTAAATAGCCTATCAACCTGTATCGGGTTGTTAAATATAGGCTATACAGATTATGGCAAAATATTGTATTTTGTAAAGCTAGTCTATATCAGCGAGGAAACTGTAGCATAGAGCCATACTTGTGCATGACAGAGAAATGTGTTTTGGCCTGCGGTGTTCTGCACGTATAGCACAGACTGTAAGTATCTAAATAATTATTCCCAGTACATCATGGAGGCCCGCACTGAAGCGAAGAGCCTGACAACTTCAATGTTGTTGTGTTAATGTTAATGTTAGTCTGTGTATGCACGTGTGTGTGTGTGTGCGTGCACGCGCACGCACTACTCACAGCTCCCTGGAAGACGTTGTCGTAGACGTTATCGGTGCCACACTGAGGGCAGGTGAAGGTGAACCTCTCACAGTCTTTGTATCGCTCCTCGTCTGTCAGCTGGACGGGACCGCCCAGCTGGGCATCGCCTTCGTCCTCCCGCTGGTACTGCTGCTGGGCTCGGAAGTGGCTGGGGTCTAGACCTGCAGAACGCAGGGGCCGTAGACAACACATTCAGACAATAAATAAAATGTGTGAAGAAAAAACACACACACACAAGCTAGATAAAATAAAAACAAATGTTTTATTAAAAATGTCAAACCCTCTCTCCATGTCACTGTGAGCAGTAACCTTACTATTGGTAATAATAGGACTGAACTGTGATGACAAACATAAATGCTGGTGTTTATATTGACAACATTTTTCACATTTAAAAAAAATGTAGCGTCTGAAAATATGTTTGAAATCTCCCTGGACTTGTCTCCAACAGTACTTCTCGTCCGCTCGTACATCATCAAATTCAAATGTTAACGTTACTTGTGTCCCCCTCCCTCAGCTCACAGACTACGTTTTAGCATTTTTCAAAGTTTTGCAATGGGTTGAGACAGGCTCAGAGCTGGGGTGAAGATGTGCCTTATTATTAAGTGCTTATATGTAATTTTCTGCTATCTGATGTCACTAAAAACAAATGCTTTGTAGCCGAACAGGCAGGCAAGCAAGCATGCACGCACGAATGCACGGCCAGACCGACTATGTAACCAAAGGAGAGGGAAGCTTGAATTAGACAGACAGGAGTGTGATGAAATTCTCTGCTGAGGATGCAACTACTCCACTATATCCTTACATTAAAAATAGTTGCTGCTATATTAATGTTTAAAATATCGTATCTGACCTTTAAGTACGTAGGTAACACCTTAGATTGTGTCTATTTAAGTAGCGGTAGTCCAAATCATTGGAAAAATATATGATTTGCATTAGAACTTTAGTTGTTTTTTTTTTTACACATTTAATAATGGTCATAAGTAATTTTTTCAGGTTTTTCAGAAAACCGAACCAAATATTGGCCATTATATAGATCTTATACAGTTAATACACATTGGCCATTATACTACACAGGAATAATCACAGGATCTGTTCAAATGAGGATGTAGGCAATTTTACTAGAGCAGCATCATGAGGAGATTATTAGGCAAAATAAAGAAAAAATTACTTAAGCCACAATTTTAGGAAGGTGACGTTATGTTTTCCCAGGCAAGAATTGGGAAAAGTGAAGAAAACATACAAATGTTAGGTTATGAGTCACCATCCGCCCCAAATCCACCCCACAAATTCTGTATCATATCAGTCACACTGTGATAGTGTGTCAAATCTTGTCACATTGTCACCTTACTGTACGCCGTTGGAACAGATCCACCTGAAGCGATGCAGCTTGGCACTCAAAACACGCTGCAGGCAAATACACTCATCCCATACTTGGAGATATCTATCCAAAGCATGTATTTTTATATCAATGGTGAACCCAATTGTAGGCCTTTACTACCTATTAGACTGTCATGCCAGTGGTAGTGACAACGTTTCCATATTGGACTGTCTCAGCTGTCAACAGGTTGTAAAAAATAAAACTAAGAATTGTAAGATGGTAATGTTTACACACACGGTTTAAACGTTAAGGGAACACTGGAGCTGTTGCTAACAAGTTATGCGTTTGATGTTTGGTTTGTACCTGCAAGTAAAATCTGGGTTTACGGCCATTGTTATTATACTGTTGAATTTTAACAAGAACTATTTACATTATTATAAGAATGGGTGCTTGCCACTTGTTAGCTCTGGTCATTTTTAAATAAAATATATGGAGGGGGGGGGGGACATTAGACTCATTTGTTTTTTATTTTTGTTCTTAAAAGATTAAATAAAGTTTATGGCTGACAGCACGCACTCCTATAAAAACTGCCAAAAGCGACCAAAGGTGATGGTATCTTATGTGTGAACTGTGAGCCAATAAATAATTATACACATTACATCTAGTAATCTAATATAAAACGATTTAATTGCAGTTCTATTACCGTGGCTGGTTCATAGTGTGTCACCCCCCTCCCCTGTATTTCTTGTGAATGTGGGTCATTACAGCAGGCCATCATCTCACCTAGCCATGTTGCTATGAGCACGGCATCGATGCCCTCGATGGGGTTACATATGCGGGCCACCACAGGGTGGACCTGCTGCCCCAGGTAGTATTGGGTGTCCAGGCTGAGGCCCTCCTGCTTCTGGAGCTGCTCCAGAGCGTACGCCCGCTGACTGGCCGCTAGCGTGGAACCGTCCTGCGGGGAGCAGAGTGGAAAGCAGAGCTTTGCTTGAAACGCCCATAAAGGGAAGTCCGTGAAAGCAACTGCTGCATATTTATCTGCAGTACGCACACGCACACACACACACGCACGCACGCACACACACACACCCCGTTCACAAGAAGAGAAAAAAGAAGGTGCGATTTGTCTCTCCAACAGATGCACCAAAAATGGCATAGGCGTAGTCAGAGTGATCAGTTAATCAAGAGGGTTTGTACGCATGCAGGCATGCTTTACAAGTGGTCTTACGGGTAAAACGAGCTGCTTTTGATCTGGGGTTTTGAATAGCACTGAACATTTATCTTCTACTAGAGTGGTTTTTGGATGCTTAATAATGCACTCAAATTAAATGTAATATGCACTCCCTTAAACAAAATGAAAACAAGCACTGTACCGTACACTGTAGCATTGGTCACAATGCAGGGCACAATAAACATGCTGGCAAAGCTCAGCTTTATGACCACACCATGTAGACGCACACACCGGCACATCACACAGCATTCATTCACACGTAGTACAGCATTCATGCATGCTATTGTGCACCATGGACAGACACAGCGCACGCACCTGACAGATGACGTAGGAGACTGTGTCGCCAGCTTTTACTCGCCGTCCGCTCTGGGAGTTGACCCACAAGGCCACGTGGACGTGTGGCAGGCTCTTCTTATCTGGGTAGTCCTGAGGGTCCTTGGTCAAAGCCTGTGGATGGGGGGGTGGGGGTGGGGGGTTCAAGAGGGAATGTTTGTTTTGACTTGAGGTTTGCTGATAGAGGTTTTACAGAAACATTATATACATGTTTCGTGTCCAGAATTTCCCTTTGGGGACTAATCAAATACAAACCGTATGATGCTTAACATGTTTCTATTCAGTTTGTGTGCTGCTGTTACACCCGCATTTCCATCAGAGGATCAATTAAGAACCTATTAACCTAGAACTTCTAATCAAGTCCTTTTCCCTGAAAATTACAGAGGCAATCTCAATTGACCTTTGACCCCATAGAGAAGTGCTCCGTCCCGACCCACAGAGCGAGATGCCCTGCGTTCAGCTACTGTAGCAGCACACAGCGGCCTCCTCACCTTGTGTATCTCATACTGGTGGAGGGGTACGTCACCGCGGCTGACCTTCTCCCCGACCTCCACCAGGTGTTTCTGGATGTTCTCCACGATCACATCGCGGCTCTGGTCCGACAAGATCTGTCCAATCACATAGCTGACACAGGAGGAGAGACCGGGAGGAGAAGGGAACCGAGGAGGAGGGGGGGGTGGAATTAATAAAGGAAGAGGAGTACAGGAAGACGGAGAATATATTCTCCTCTACTTTAAGTCAAATGATGGAAACTACAGTATCACAGATGTAACGCTAAACATAGGCGGAACAGTTTATTACAATCCTTTTTAAATAAAAAGGACATTGTTTTGCCTGTTCATTGTATTATTACAGCCAATTTAATTGTGTTGGTTTGCCTGCCAATAATGTCCTACAGTTGCAACCTCAATAATGATTTGTTTATGAAAAGAGTAGTTAGCCCACTCGGTGTGTAATTTCGGACCCAAGGGGATAAGGTGAGCTAAGGCGTTTTTCCATAAACACTTAGACACAATTGCATGAGTTTGCACACCTGTGTGTGCACTCTTTTGTCCGATTGTGTGCCTTGTATTCACATTTAGACTGCAGAGCATAAAAATATAAAAAAATTTAAGAAAATGGCTCCTCTGGCATTTTCTGTACAAGTATACCTTGAAATAGAAATACAGTACAGCCTGTACAGATAGATATACCTTGACCAAATCAAGAGACTGTAAAAATAGACAACTTAATTAGCTTAATGTTTCAAATTTAACTGAAGTATGTAAAGGAAAGTAAAGGAGCGTTGAGGAGGCAAAAGGACGATGCTTTCTGGGTACGTGGAGACCTTTTGAGAGAAAGCCCTCCCTGGCTTTTAGTCAAACTGACATACTTGCCACACTCTTTAGCCAGGTCACACCAGTCCCTGCGCACAATGTCCAGGCCTTTGAGCTCCTGCTTGGTGCTGTAGCGCCCTTCACCATGGTTTTCCACCACCAGGGCGGCGTACTTCTTCTTTTTTAGCAGCAGCAGAGACTTAAACACGCCGTCAATGTCAATCTCCAGCAGTTTGTACAGCTTATTTACTTCTGCCTTCACCTGGAAGTAGAGTTAGCAGATAGATTAGCATAATGTAGTAGTCTAACATAGTGTTCAACTAAAATACAGCTACGATGTCAAGTTTCACATCAGTAAATCTTATATGAAGTCCTGCAACTACATATCCATGGAAAAATACAAATTTAAAAAACAAAAGAAGAAAGACTGATATATCAGTCTATCTCTCATATAAAAAAGTGAGATATGAAAGATGTGTGTGTACACACACACACACAGTATATCCTGGCATTGGTTACAAAAAAAATAGTTGTCAAAAATTACAGATAAATAATATTAAAGTCAGTGATGTACCTTGTTGCCTAGCTTGAAAACCTCCTCCAGAACTGTACTGTTGGTGTTGATCATGATGGAGTCAGTGTCACCGTAAATCACTTCCAGATTCATCTGATGTGCATGGGACATAACATGGCATCAGTAAGGATTACGCAGTAAAAACAATAATGGAGCACACTACCAAGCCCTCACTAATGTTTTTAAGGTGCTTTTCATTGTTACATACAAATACATGTAGCAAAAATTATCTTCTGCATTTAACCCATCCCTCAAGGGAGCAGTGGGCAGCTGCTGTGCAGTGCCCAGAGATTAACTCTGACTGGTCGGTTGGCACTGACTGGAGGGTGAACATGTTTTTTGATAGTGGGGGAAACCGGAGCAAACCCACGCAGACACAGGGAGAACATGCAAACCCCACACAGAAAGGCCGGGACGACCGGTGTCCGAGCCAAGGACCTTCTTGCTGTGAGACCACAGTGCTATCCCCTGGGCCACCATGTTGCCCAGTCTCCCCCTAGCTAATCCCACTACTAGCAAAGGATTAGTAATTTCTGAGCGTTATCAACCCACCTTTTGAACCAAGTCTTTGGTATGCATCAGAATCTGGAGGAGAGAGCAGAACGTTATAAGTGACACCGCTGCAGGTAAGAGAAAATAAATATAATGCACTCGCAAACAAGAATGCTAAACAAGTAAATAAACATCACACAACAAATAATAATTATTACACATCTTAAAGCAATTGCCTTCCCAGGTTTATGACAATTAGTCTGTGTGTGTGTGTGTGTGTGTGCGTGCGTGTGCATGTGCGCGCCTATGTAGACAGAGGAACAGAGCAGGTGACTTGCTATTAAATGGGGGATAATTGGCTAAGAGTGCAATTAGAGGCCGTGCTGTGACAGGACTTTCATCCCACACACATACTGGGCAACACACGCACAAATGCAAACACGCGCACACGCCTTAATGACTCTTAATGGCCTTTATCACCTACAGGGTGAGTGACGGACAAATAAGAACTGTTAATATGGGCTGTCCAGTGAGTGTGTGTGAGGGATCCTAACAGGTGGGGGACTCAAAAGATTGGGGGGGCAGGGGGATCGGGGTGGCTAATCTGGGGTGGGGGAGGAGGGGATAGAGGGGACGGAGCGCAGTGTGATCTGTCACCAGCAATCTGCTCCTCAATCAACCACTGCCACATATAAACACACACACACACACACACACCAATGCAACACACCGCCGAGGACAAAGACGTGGCTATTTCAGAGTGCGAGCAGCAAGAGGTGGGTCTGGCTGGGTAAGGAGGGGGGAGAGGGAGGGGGGAGAGAGAGGGGGTGTCCACTCCCTGAAACCAGAGAAGGACTTAAGTATGCTTTATGGACTGCTACATACCACTGTACGTTAGGGGGAGTTTGAGTCATTACAGAACAGCCTCCTCCATTAGAGACTACAGTGAAGGTCAAGGTCTCCAAACACGCACGCACGCACACACACTATTACTAGTTTGTGCAGGGGAGGAAAGGAGGAGGGTGAAAAAATAAGATTGTGGAGTCTCGTATACAGAGAGGCTTCTTAACAGAAAACCTAGCCTGCATTAGAAAGACACGCGTCACACTTACTATATTAACACGTAGCTATCTTAGCAGGAGCAGATGAGGTCGACAAAAGCAGCTTAATACAAGCATAGCCTGGGATGATGTGGTGGACGTAAACCAGCACCTTTGGCGGTGACGCTACACCTTTGGCGGTGACGCTACGCTCTATGGCAGTGCCACCGTGTAGCACCGCTCCCGCGCTCGCGTGCAACCGTCCCTCCGTGCATTTACAACCAGGCGGCTGCGGTGAGCACTATGCGGTCGTGGGAACGCCGAATGCAACAAGCAGTGAGCCTTCGCCTGCCTGCTGTGTGCAGCCCGGCGGCTCTCCCACTGCCCCAACACTTCCAGGTGTGGTGAAAGCACGCGAGAGACACCGGGAATAGGAGGACGGGAAGTGACAAGTGGAGAGATGTGGGATCGACATAGCTGAAGGGGAAGGGAAGCGAGGGAAGGGAGGGGGCTAGACGGAGGTGCGAATGCGTTGACGTAATTGATGAGCGGACTCATTTAGACAGGTTTTCCATATGCTGTCAGTTACAGCGTGACGGACTGCTTGAAGGAATGAGGACTCATGAAAGACAAGTCGTTTGACCGTGACTCTGGAATGTGCACGCACGAGAGACGGAAAAGCGCGCACGTCAAACAAATGCATACTATAAAGGCGGCTATCCAAATAGAGAGACCCGGAGAATATGTGTGTGTGTTGTTCCTTCATCAACTACTCAGCACCGTGCGTGCCACTCAAACCAAAGCAGACAACTGAAAAAGCAGGCTGGTGTGAAGGGCATGGGGTCTAACCTGTCACATTATACTACCTTTACACAATATAGACATCTGTGCTTCCACTGGGTAATAAAAACAAGCCTCAGACAGATTAATATGGCCAAGATCCTAAACAACAGCAAAAAAAGTAGAAAATTAAAAAAAAGCATAACATAAAACTCAAAGTTGTTTACACAGAACATCAAGGAAAACACAATTCAGGTCCAAACTTTGTTTCTACCGATTATATACATTATGTGCGTGTACTTCAATTAATTTAAACTGCTAATTTGACTGCATGTTATTTACCGGTGTGCGTTTGTCATTTATAAGTGGGGAAGGTCACTCATCATAGAGGAGATGGCATTTAAAGACTATTTTATATTGTGTAATGGCTTAATTTGTCTGCCACCAACCACCATAACATGGCAAGAAATACTTCATGCTCTTAAGTGTGTAAATCCCAATGGGAAGGCTCAAAACCTTTCTGTGGCTCTCAGGGTCTATTCTCCATGCCCGAGCTGATAAGGGAAGCAGCTTTAATTACACGCTATCTTCAAACTTCAAAACGGCCAAGGTCAATCCTCGCTTTGTTGCTCACACCCCTCACGTGATGTCCTCGCCTGTCCCGTCCTCTAAATGTGTCCCCCCCATCTCCAGCTCAAAAGTTAAACGTAATTATCAGTTCATTTCGCCATTTCTCAGTTGCTTTTGCTGCACAGTGTAAAGAATCACTTCATTACAAGAGACACCTGCCCTTTTGTCAGAGCCTTGTGCTTCCACTCCTCCGCTCTCCGTATAATTAGACGGGTCATTAATTGAGCAGCAGCGGCAGCGGCGTGCTGCTGGCCGCTCTCCCGCAAAGCGAGAGCATTGTGGGTAAGATTGCTCTCACTCTCTCTGGGTTGAAGCAGGGGTTGAAGGTCAAACTACAGGGCAGTTGTACAGATCATGGAACCAGTGGGATGCACAGAGAGAGGGATAGGGGCCGACTGGAGGGAGGAAAACAAACTAGACACAATACGTATCAAAGAAAGGAAAGAAGAAAGGGAAAATAATGAAACACTGAAGCGTTGAGTGTGGTAAATAAGTGGGATGGAATTAGCATTTTAATCCTGTTAGGAACAGCAATAAATTAGTAGAGAGAAACTGAGCTCATTGTATGAAGATCAAGCCAAGATTCTAATGCTGACCTTTTTGGAAGGATATGCTGAATTATTTCCGGACTATTGTTGTAATACACTCTGATCTTTCCTCAACTGTTCCACCCCGACTTATCCACATTCTTGTTTTTCTGAACACTTCCATTTGCGTGGAATACTCATTTCTAGTGCTAGTGTGCACCTGTGTGCCTGTACACGAGTTGTGCCCATTAGCGGGGCCTATTATTGTGGCTTGTCATGCTAATTGACAAGTGGCTCTGCCTTGATGCGATGTTTTCCTGTTAGCAGCTGCTGTTCTGCCATTTGTTGGCCTTATCTCTTCGTGGTGTATTTGTCCTGTTGTCACGTCTCTCTCTTGTGCCTTTTATTTCAATCCAGATCCCCAGCCTACTCTCCAACAGGTCTTTTGTTTTAAGTCACATCGTCATGTTAAAAGAAGGATTGTGGTTTTTATTGACCTGCCTGCAGCATTGACTAATAGGAATAGATGGACGGCTGGCAGACTGACAGGGAGACAAGCACACACACACACACGACGACAGGATGAAAGACAAACAGACCAATGAGACAGTTGCCCAGTCTCTCAGAGGACATCCCAGACCGCCGCCCCCCGCAACATTTTCCAAGCAACCACACCATTACCCCAGCATAGCCACATCAATGCCCCCCCTCCCGTCCCACATTGGTGATCAGTGGATCAGAGGCGGCATGTTAAACCTCGGAGGGCCCTTGTAAAAAGAGCAAGGGGCTCCGGTGACGATTGTTTTGATAAGCGCTCAGCCGAAAAGCATTTTGGGGATGACAGTCAACCGCCTGAAATAGCACCTGTAAACGAACGAGCCACTGTCAGACGTGTGGCGGCTACTACTGGTTACCCATGACACACAGCCGGGCGTTTGTAACAGCGTGCGTGCGTGTTCAATCTTACACACAAATGCGCATGTATGAAAACTACCAGCCATATTATGCTACAATTAGGATTGGATAGGATTTTGGCACGTGCACACGACAGTGTGCACGTGCCAAAATTGCCAATGTGCAAGACACTGAAATTATTTTGTACGCACGCACGCACGCACCTGTGCTTGGCAGATGCCATTGCTGTGTTCTCATGTCTTCACAGGGTCAATCTGTGTCACAGCTCAGTCTGACTTAATACAACCGACTCATATCACATACGCTGGCGTGCATCTAAAATAGCTCTGCAACGACAACAATGTACCCAGGTCCAATCAATTACAACCAGTGTTAAGAGTGAATGGAAAAGGCACTAGTTAGTGTGCCATTGCATTCTTCCCAGTACAGCTACAGAAGAACACCCCAGATGATGAATAATGCCGTCATGAAGATAAACGTTAGCACAGAACACAGGCTGATGTGATAAGATAGAGATACGCAAAAATGTTCAGCCTAACGACTTTCGGTAAAGGTAACAAATTAGTTCAGCAAACAGCATTCAATTGAAGCAATTTTGTTTAACTATCTTTCAGCATCAAAATAAAGATTTTATTTCATTTGAAATTTACAAGCAATTTTTAAAAAATTCAAAAACTTTATTCCAGAGATAAAGATTTAAAAGTCATTTTTGTTTGGATAATTAATACTACTACTACCACCACCACCTTATAAGTAACGTCTATAGCCATAAATTAGATCAATCCATTATCAATCCTAATCCCCGCCATTAGTACAGTCTCACATGGCCTCATTAGTGCATTACTAGAGTTGCTATTCAGATTCTGACCCCATGTTCTATCTATCAAACAGGCGTATGGAGCTGAAATAGAAGCACTGGTCCCATGTGACTATTTGTTAAGTCCCCTCATAACAGGAGTAAAGCCAGCACTTAAAAGAGGACACACAGACGGTGGAAATATCTAGACCGTGCCTTCCCTTGACAACATGCAGATGCAGACGCACAGAGTTGCTCATGTTGTAGGTAATGTAAAGATTACCCACAAAATGGGGTCGCTAGTATTTACTCAAACACGGTTATGTAAACATACAATACACAGGGTAAGGCAGCTTTACACTAATTTGCAGTCAGCTCAAATTACTTTTAATTCTGAAAATTGCAGGGCTGATAAAGAAGCTATGCAATGGACACAGAGGGCAATAATATTTACACAAACTTCATTAGGCATTAACGCAAGAATGGCACACACGCACGTATACGTTTAACTCAACCAGACTTCTGTCACCCCAGTTTGGCTCCCCCTTTCACACTGCATGCCACCCAATGTCAGCTACACGCTACTGCCAGCCTGTTTTTAAATACAAGGAAAGAGACTCGGTTACAGCAGAATAGCTTCGAGGAGTCCACCCTCTACCCTGAGATAAGCAACACTCCAACACACAGATACACCTGCTAAGGGCTGTCACTCTGCACAAGGGTCAGAGGTCAAACTAATCTGCGTTCCGCTGTGTAACAATCAGCAGCTTCTAATGACCCGCGGTGCTATTAACATCACTCTATTAGCGGCAGCACACACGGCCAAGGTCTAAAGACCAGTTGATGGGCTTCATTAGAGCCAGAGCGATCCTGATGAAAACCACACAGTCTCCAATATTGTTAAAATAAAAAGTTGAGACAAACCTTTCCTCAAGATGCATGACACAGATGTGAACCATACTGTTAAAATCAACAGCCAAATAAAGTAAAGCTCAAGCTCATCAGAATCCAGGGGTTAATCTAAAAAAGATCTAGATAACATCTAAAGGCCATGCATTGCAAAGCCCTGCTTAGATATCTTCTTTTTTTTTTTTTGTTGCTTTGCATCAAATAAATAATATTTCTCTCTAGAATCCTTTCAGATATCAGAAATGCATGCTACCACTGTGGGCAACTCCCAGACTTACAGGCACATGTCCCGTCGACTCGTCAGAGCTTATATTGTGTCCTTCCAACAGATCATAAATTAACTAGACATATTTATTTAGCCAAGCGGTTTGGCTCAATCAGAATGCACAAAATATGGAGCAAGAAGCACAGAAAAAGAAAATCACTGGGTTTTATTTTTAACAGGGTGGACAAAGCTTAATCTCAGATGGGTATCACCCACCCTGCGCTGGCCCTGGCTGGATCCCTGGCATGACTGGCATGTTTCATCTACACTGCATTCTCCATGTTTTATGTCCCTTCTTGTATGCTTCCAACTGTTCTCTGGCGAACATACAAAAGAACCCAAAATAAATCACTGGGATGGGGGGAGCGGGGTGCATCGACATGCAGTGGACCCTCGGCTGTGTAATCCTAAACCTTCACCTTCCTGTTAATACCCATCGTGCACTTTAATACCCACACATACCAGGGCAGAGGAGGGCCAAAACAAATGGTTCCCCCGACAAAGGGCAGAGTTCGGAGAGCAGCTCGCACACTTGTGCTGGCAAAACTCTTCTGTGGGGAGGACAGACACGCAAACACAAGCAGTTAAATACTGTAACACAGACACGTGCAGTGCTACTACTACACACAGAACAGATACACACAAAAGGGGTGAATAGCTAACAGGGGTCATTCCAATCTTAACTTGGCAAATCTGATCAAAAGAACAGAGGCCAAGGGCCTGTCATCCCCTTCTAAGCCCTCTCAAGTTAACTCTTGCTTGAGGCAAGGAATCACTGTGTCCACTGGCCTGAGGTATTCTCATAGAGGAGGGGGTGATACCTCAACTTAGAACAAGAGTGAGAGAAAGATGAGAGCTCATCCAATCAATAAATACACTAAACACATGCACATTGACACACATACACACCCTAAAGATGAAGCGGCTGTGGTGAGAGGTGTGGGAGAGGATTTACATTGCTAACAAAGTATTAGCTGGGGCACATTTTAGAATTATAAAAAGAAAAATGACTCTTAAATGTTGATATTAATTTAGAGTGCAAATGTGACGATTAAAACGGAGGTAAATGGAAGCCAACAGCAGTATCCACAAATACACCAGCACTCCTGCAATAGAGGCCAGCTGGCCTTTTGCGGTTTAAGCAATCGGAAACTACCAGGAACTACTTGGCTCCTGGATATTAAGTTAAATTAATTCTAGCCTTTGCATGGGACAGACAAAGCTATTCGGTTTTCTTCCAGCTCTTCTCCGAACACATTAACCTTTGTTTGAACTAGTTATGGGACTACAGAGTGACAAATTATGATATTTCAATTCAGACACACATACACACACATATACACTCATATATACAGTTGCAAGAAAAAGTATGTGAACCCCTTGGGATTACGTGGAGTTTTGCATGAATTGGTCATAAAATG
>JAODLL010075767.1:0-16150 GCA_026546735.1 Forbesichthys agassizii | reverse complement strand
CAAAGAAATTAAGAAAAGCATTGCTGTCTGATGCAGAGACCACTGCTATTTTAGGGACAGAGGGTGAAACAATCGAAGGTAGGCCTGCTGTGCATCTTTGATACGGGACCATGTATCATAATGTAACTTTAATCAGAATGTCTGAATCAAATGTGTGCATGTTTAGATGTTTTTATATACATTGGAAGAAACCGTATTAAAAATATACACTTTCTATACACTTTTCCCAGCTTGCTCTATCAGTGGCAGCCAATCAGTCCAGAGGTGGTACTTTGCTGTCCAGTGTTGTCATGGATCTGCTCAAGTAAGATATTCAATAAATGCATTAAAATGCAGGACATTTTTAATGGTATCGGTAACGTAATATACACATTTCCATTATGACTCATTACTAATACTTTTTGCAGAGATGTTTTTCACTGTGCTCCAGTTAAAAAGCCAGCGCATATGCAACTATGTTCAGAAATGCACATTGAACTGATACCCGTGATAATGTTAAGTTTGTCAAACCCATCGAGTCATTAAAAGTTATAATTAATCTTCAAGTTTCCCCTGCACTAATATCAAAATCAATTGTGAACAATTATTGTAATTGTTGTAATTGTAATTGTAAATTATTGTTTGTTTCTGAATTACCTGGCATTGGCTATTGCATTGATTTCTTGTCTTGAGAACAATACTTTTAATAATTAGTTTGTCACACTAGATTGTTTGTCTAATTAGCCATCCGGTACACCAAAATAATTAAATATATTGTAAGGTATACAGTAGGATTTTCAACCATGGAAATAAAATGTGTAATGTTAACCTTCTGGTGCAGATTGGATGTTTGGCAATCTGGACAGTGGATCATTACTTAATTGAATTGCAGTTTTGCAGCTCAGATTGGGAAGAGGTGGGCACAGGTCATCAGAAGGCTGACAGTGAGGAGGACACTAATGCTGTGGAGCTGTGTCTCAGCACTCTGAGCCATCCGGATGGACAAGACCAGGCTGGGCAGATGACACTGACCGAGTGAGTGGCCCCATGCTTTTTAGTAAGATTGAATCTTTCATGCACACTAAACCTGGTCCAATGTGTAGATGTGTTTTTGTTTTAGCCTACTAAAATGTGATTTGAATTTGATTTTGAGAAAGCTTGCTAAGTTGGTGACATCTAAGAATCTCACCATTTGGTGAGACTGGTGGTTGATCCAAAACCCACTTGACAACATCTCTTTTACAGGCTATTTGAAGAGGCAGCTGATGGGGTCCATCAATTGTCAGACAATCTACCTCCTCCAGGTATAATAGCACTGTATAAATATACAGCTCTCCGTGTTTTAATTGACGTTGTTGTTGGTTTTACTGTATGGCCGGTAATGCAACATCTGTCACAGCTGCTGAAGTCCTGTGATTTTAACTGAATAACATTTTCAGTTAATACAATAATAGTAAGCTAATACACTTTTTGCCAAATTCATCAAATATCTCCTTGCATTCCACTATCTTACTGTTCTGTGCGTGCTGAAAGAATTATCTGGTACTTCTAACCAGCCCTGAATCTTAAATATAAATGCAAACAAAGTGGCAAACACTGCTCACAGTAAAATTGGGTTTCCAAGTTCTGGGGTGGAGCTTTTGAGGGAGCACCCTATTGCAACGAGGGAGAAGAGTTATTGTTTTTATTTACGATCAAAGTTGGCAAGCTTTCTCGATAATGACAGACCCTGCCCTTACTGCAGGTGAGGCAAAAAGTGAGCATGTCAAAATTGTTTCTCTACTCCTATATTGTATTCTATTGCCATCTAGTGGAGCTTAACTGTAGTGTTGCGGTCCAAATGAACCTACTGTATGGTACACACCTAGTAGTATTATGTTTAAATGAAACTATCCATAAGTTTTAACTAGAGTAGATTTCATTGCATACATCATAATCATACAAGGCCCCATTCAGAGAGATTAAAATTAATACAATTAAAATCATTCTAAATGATTGTCTACGTATGATATACTACACATGTAGGACACTATGTTGTCAGGGTCCCATCGAAATAGTTAGCCCTTAAAGTTGGAAAATCTGCCTGAAAAATTCCTCTACATGTTCTTAGCCATTCTCTAACTGTCTGATTATGCTTCAGTTTCATAGTTAAGCCGACTCTTGAAGTGGTATTATTTTTGAAACATTATTTTCCAAGTGTTTGTGTGTTTATCTCATATCCTCCACAGAGGATGGGAAGTCATCTTCCCCTGTCAGTTATCTAGGGAATATGTCATCCCTCAGATGTCTTCCACATTGTAGCTCTGTGTGTATGTAATTATAAGAGGACAATCTTTCCCCTATAATATAGTGACCACTTTTGTTAAATGATGTTACAATCCCTACTCTATTCTATGGTATGATGTTACAATATCCACCAATTCACAAACTTGTGGCTAGTATGGTTTCTGGCGGCACATCGTGACCATCATCATATTGTTTTTCCCCCCCGTTTCCCTTCTTAGGTAAAGCCCTTTTAGATGTGCTTGTCCTCAGCTGTGCTGAGCAGCCCCCAGCTCTGAAGGACCACCTCCCCTTGATGGGAGCCCTCAAGCACATGGCCTGCTGGCATGGTGCCAAGGTCACTGTGGTGGCACCACACTTGAATGGGTGAGGAACTTTTAAACAAGCAAATCCTTCTCTTTTAATTGGAGTCCCACAGAATGTTGATGATGACCTCATTAAAACGTATTATTAATGCCCGCAAGGGTACAGACACAAATTTCTTTGTTTGCTAATATCGCTCAGGTCAGTTAAACGCTGTCCTCGCCATCTGTTATGGGTTAAGATCTGGTTCTCTCTCTCTCTCTCTCTCTCTCAGTAATCTAGTAATTTTGACATTCTGACCTTGGATTGTGTTTAAGCAGGGCAATGGGATTTTGTCTGCAAGCATTTATCTCAGTCTGGATTATCATAGACTGTGTTGCCGGCCATCTTAATGAAATCATGAGAACTTTGTGAGCATTTTTTTTCTCCAACTTTTGCTTGCACCTGCAATGCACATTGTTCTACCAGTAGGGGGAACTATGGAGCTATACATGTAATGTGCAAGGTATTGATTGAGTGGTGTTGGATTTTCTTCCCCATGGCCACACACTATGAAATTATAAGATAATACAAACAGTGTATGTGTAAGTGGGACTACGTTGAAAGCCACTCAAATGTGAAATGTGATGATTAATATCAAATGAACTGCAAAATCTATGCAAATCCAAAAACATTATAATGAATGTTTCCCAGTTTACCTTTCATCGCGATGAGCTACATCTACTGTATAGACTCGTGTCTCTATAAATGCTGGGTGCAAAATCACAGCTGTGGCTGCTGCAGAGCGCTTTTCATGCACCTCACGGCTCTGGCACGGTTCAGCAATTAATGAGCCCTTCACAATTTATACTCAAGTGACTTCCAACTTAATTTCCATTCGCGGCATACGCGGCGGCAGCCATTTTGAATGCCATGCATTGACAGCATCCCTGTCACCGCGCGTCTTCGTTGCCGCTCTGGCCCGCCTGTCTTCATGGGACGCTGCCTGTGATTAGTGGCTAATAGCCGCTGAACACTCCCTTGGATTCTGTGTGATTGAATTAGCACCAGGTGGCAGCAGTTAGCGTCCTACCTGAGTGCCAGAGTGCTGCCACCCGCTGACCTGGACGCTGGCTGCATCGACCCCAGGGAGCTGTGGAGGGGAGGCCTGCTTATCAGAGAGAACAAGGTGAGCACATCAGAGGGAAAGTGGCCCAGGGGACGCAAGAATGGTAGTAAGGGGCCGCCCAGTTTCCCAGGGAACAATTAGACTTATACTTTCTACTCTGTGGGTGTGGGGGAGTTGGTTTAAATATGGTGTGTGAGTGATGGTATGGGAATCCACTAGTCTGTCAGTGCCAAAATATATGTAGAAACGTGCACCTGATTGACTGCTGTGTGTGTGTGTGTGTGTGTGTGTGTGACAAGAGTGTTAAAGCAGACATGCTTGTCAGGAAGAGCGTTGTGTGAGATGCCATGTGAAGTAGAACGCTGAGACCAAAAGTGAGAGGGAAGCTGAACTACAGAGCACAAACTCCCTAAAACAGCATAAGGTGACTCGGGAGAGTCTGATACACTGTACTGTAACTACAGGACCGCCTCTGTTGGAGGGCATGAGAAGGGCCTGTGTCCTTTTATGAAAAGCCCTCCACTAGCCCTGCCCTTCCTATAATGAGCCCTTCTCTGTGGAGGGGGGCACACACGCAGCACAGCAAGACAGAGCTTAGGCAGCTTTCCTCTAATATAACACTGGAAAAGTCTTGTTTTGGTTCGAGAGCTTTGCTTTCACTCCTGGTCCGGTGGTCCTATTATCGTGTCCTGTGTCTGTGACTGACAACATTTCATTGTGCATTATATTTATCTCTGACTGATTTTTTTTTTATAAAACAAAACATTTCTCATAAGAAAATAAGTCTAATTCTAGCTATTTCAGTAGTAGTACACAGGAATGGGATCAGGAATCTTGCAGTGCAACTCAAGGTTCTTGGTAGCCTATCTAGCTACAGGCAGTTCTAATAGAATGCCTTTAATTGGATGATTCAGCTACTATCACCATGTGTTCTTTTTGTCTGATTAAGCCTCTGCTAAATGACAAAATGTACATGTGGCATCTGTAATGGAGAAATAACAAGGCCAGTTTTTTATTTTATTTTTTATTATAAAGTAAAGTTTGCAGACTAGCTCACTCATTCACTGCTGCGGAATGACTTGCTAAGGTTAAGCTGATGGCATTGGCTCTGCCACTCTTGGCATTGACCTTGGCAGAGACACGTCAGCAATGCCCTGCCTGGCCCACCCAGACCCAGCTGGTTCTGAAGATACCACTGGAATGTATTAGTATACTAGCATTAGCATGAGTCCTTAGCAGAGGACAATGCTCAGACACATTTCTATTTACACTAACACTACCTAGTGTATGACTTTTCTGTATGTAGTTGTTACCTGCGTTGTTGCAAGCAGTGTTACAATATCACTTTGGCACTTGGCATTGGCAAAACATTGGCTTGAAACTCCCACGCCCGTATTGTGAGTGGCCACACCCGCATCTAGTCTGTGGTTAGTTGTTTCACAGAAACGGTGGGATTGAACATTAAGGGTCAGGGGGCACTAATATCACACAATCAAATAGTGTGTCTTTAAAGGTTAAAATTGCATAACCATACTTTAGAATTACTTAATATATGGAGTGAAGCAATGTTATGGCTCAAAGAAACACAGATTGCCATTTTGCCACTAGATTTATAGACGTGTACTGATTTTATATTATTATATGATTTATATTCTCTCTCACGTAGTAATACATTCAAGTACCCTTGGAGGTATGTGCAGCCCAATTTCATAAACACTGCACTAGAATATAGGAAACGTAGGATTCCTTAAAAGAAATACAGCACTGTTTAACATCTTTACAGCATTTTAGTTTGGAGAATGCCAGAAGGTAATTGGGCTGCTCCAAGCAGCATCCATTGAAAGAAGATTACCAGCTGAACCTATTACTTGAAATGGACAGGATTAAATGCACTGCTCAGCCATGACATTATGACCACCTGCCTAAGGTAGATGGTACATGTCAAAGTAACATCCACGTGAATGGCAGGACCAAAGATTTCCCAGCAGAACATTGCCCAAAAGCATCACACTGCCTCCACCAGCTTGCCTTCTTCCCATAGGGCGTGTTCTCCTGGTAAGCGACGCACACACAACCCGGCCATCCACGCAACCCGGCCATCCTTCTTCCATTGCTCCGTGGTCCAGTTCTGATGCTCACGAGCCCATTGTAGGTGTTTTTGGCAGTGGACAGGGGTCATCATGGGCACCCTGCCTGGTCTGCGGCTACGCAGCCCCATACGCAACATACTGCGATGTGTTCTGACACCTTCCTATCAGAACCAGCATTCACTTTTTCAGCAATTTGAGCTACGATAGCTCGCCTGTTGGATCGGACCACACGGGCCAGCCTTCGCTCCCCACATGAGCCTTGGCCTCCCGCCCGTGACCCTGTCGCCGGTTTACCGCTTTTTCTTCCTTGGACTATTTTTAATAGGTACTGACCACTGCAGAGCGGGAACACCCCGCAAGAGCTGCGGTTTTGGAGATGCCTTGACCCAGTCGCCTACCCATCAAAATGTGGCCCTTGTCGAAGTCACTCAGATCCTCAGACATCTTTCCTAGAACTAGATGTTCACTTGCTGCCTAATATAGCCCACCCACCAACAGGTGCCACGATAACGAGATTACCAGTGTTATTCACTTCACCTGTCAGTGGTCAGAATGTGATGGGTGATCGGCGTATATATTCTACTAATAATGTCTTAGTGAGTGATTTAAGGAAGTTAATATGGCTGTAAGACAAGGTGAGACTTTTTTTTTTATGTCTTGAGGGGAAAAAAAACAATACATTTTTTAAATTTTATTTTGAAACTGTAGTGGAATCTTGCTTCATATCTCATTTCATTCATGTCTTTTTACCCGGTGACTGTTGTATCTTTGGGGAAAATGAACTTTAAGAATCTCAAAAATATCACACGATTCGCAAATACATTACAGTGGATGTCAAATTAGAAATCTGATCTAGTAGTAGCATATGGACTCTATTCCCTGAGCAATGCCTGTGAACAGTAATGGCCTGGGGCTGTTGATGCACACCATGTCTTTTCTTGACATGACTTGATCCGGTTTGACCCCATCTGCGCTGTAGTGCGACAACTCGGCACACGTTGACAGGCTGCGTCACCCATCCCTCATGGGAACGCAGCTGAGTAACGTGCCAGTGACGACCAGTGACGTCCCATGTCAGAAGCCTGGTCCGCTATAGCGTTTTCCATGGAACAAAACTCGATTTAGCTTTATCCTTGTAAATGTTATATTTTAATAGCAAACATGACAGATACACATAAATAATTAGATGAAACCTCTAAATGATATTTGCATAGCGGCGATGCAATCAGTGTCAGATGGTTGTGCTGTCAAAAAGCGTTCTCTGCTGTCATTTCTGCTTTCCCTGTTGTGCTTTTGAGGATGCTGAGGCAAGCATGCAACTTCTCCTTCACAAAAGTGACCTTTTCAAAGTTTCTTTTAGAAGTGACGGGCCTAGGCAAGCATTCAGTGGATTTTTCTCTTTGGGAGAGCAGCGGAACAAAGCAGAATTCCCTATGGAACAGGCGGCTGCCTGCGAACAGCCGCTACAACTCTACAGCCGTGTGATACATAGCATAACAACTAATCTAACTGTGCTTATATGGCTGCACTGACAACAAGCACTTGACTACAGTACTTGAATAGGCTACAGCTATAGTATCGCTAGTATACATAGAGCTGCACCAGAGGTTACCTGCCTGTCTGTCTGCCTGCCTGCCTGCCTGTCTGCCTGTCTGCCTGCCTGCCTGCCTGCCTGCCTGCCTGCCTGCCTGCCTGCCTGCCTGTCTGCCTGCCTGCCTGCCTGCCTACCTGTCTGTCTGTCTGTCTGTTTGAGCAAACAAAAACATCTGACTATGTAGAATACAGATCTAAGCATATAATAACAATTTGCCTGAGAAGAAGACCTGTGCCTGTCACGTCACATCTAAGCCTAAACAATGGTTTTATTTTCTCAGTGTGTGTCGGAGCTGTGCTTCGAGGGTTTCTCCCTGTGTTGCCCAGACCGTCAGATATCCTGTTCCAGTCTTCTACAAAATGGTTACACCACCACAGACCACAAACTGCAATCTGAGGTGAGATTGACAGGCTTTAACGTTTCCCTTAACATTTCCAGCATTTGTAAACCATCCTGCAGGGGACTCAAAAGATGTTTGTTTGTGTATAAGATTTGTATGGTTTTATTTGACATTTGTAGGCCTACATTACTGTATATGTACAGTAACATAATCTCTTCCCATGTCTTCCTCAAAATAAGGGAGGGGGGCGGGGGGGGGGGCATTGGTGTCAGGTAAACAGTGCACATCATTTGTGTGTGAATGGAAGGCATTACTAGGCACATCCAGTTATGTGTATAGGGAGGACGTATGTTTGTGAGTGTGTGTTTGTTTGTACAGGATAGACTGTGTGTGTGTGGGGGGAGGGTTATGGAGGACAAACACTGCGTTTGTGTACGGCGAGCACATCTTGTGTGTGTATTTGTGAGTGAAATGAGGCCTTATATCAGAGGTTGTAACACAAGGCTCTAATGAGTTTTCTGATGTAGATTTATAGTCCTAACAATAAAAACCACACAGGAGCTGCACTTGAAATGATTGTCTTCAGTTGGATCTGTGGCGTGCAAAAACACCCAACTATTAAAAAGAAAAATGAAAAATCACGTAGACACACACACACAAATGATACACATGGTGCATTCAGTGCTGGGAGCTATATTTCTGTATATTCCATGTTGTTTATCTTAACCATTCTCATCTCAATTTCACTGTGCCTGTGGTTATTATGACTGATTGTATGGTTTTGTGTGTTCATTAGTTTATTCATGGGAAATCAATAGATTGTGTGCATACGGGCGAGGGAAAATACTAGTCTAAGTGATGTATTGTGTGTAGACGACAGAATAAAAGACTGCTCCTGGTCTCATTGGGGCCCCTGCACAGAGAAGCAGATGGCAGTGATTATTTGCAGCACAATAAAACTGTCAAAAAAGTCCAAAACACAAACGACGCCATCATCTTCTGGAATAAATGGCTCAGTGATGACGCTCAGTGATCAAACTCGCACGTCCTCTCTCCTCTCACACATGCGTTAGCAGGTAAACTCTACCACCTCCCCGCCGAGGAGCCGGCTATTTTTAGTAACGCAAAGCCTCGGTGGACAGGCCTGATATGCTGTTTTGTACCTTGCCAGCAGTAAATCTGAATAGTCTGAGTTTGTTTTAATTGAGTCTGCCAGACATTTGGAATGACTTCTATAGTTGTCTGGCTGCCACTTAATGGTCAATTAACTTGCTTCCCATGCAGGCAGTAATTATTATTCACTGATCTTGATAAAGCAAGACTACTTAATAATGATGACGTGTTTCTAGAGCAGTTAATTATGACATGTTTTAATATAATAGCAAAAAAAACACCAATATGTCTAGTTTAACAAATCTCATATCTCAAAATGTCTGCTATTAATAGGTGTTTTGTTTAGTCCCTTTGATATGTTTTTGGCATTAATAAAGCTCATACCTTTCTGGATACAGAAGCACACCTTCAAATAAACTGATTACAGGAATCAACGAAGGCTATGATTGAGATGAAACTATACATTTTATATTAATTTATAATGGTATCGGAAACTTCACTTCTCTGTAATTACTGCAGATAACATGATGGCTGTTTGAAAAGACATCCAACATGTAACCCATAGTGCAAAATTGTTTAGCTGGTACTTATGCATTTTGAAAGTCATCTCATAGCACAGTTCTGATTCCTGTCTAACTTCTGGTATTCCATAAATCAGAGTTCAGGGCGCTTTGCCCAGATACAGTAGTTCTATAACTTTTGAAGGTCTCTCAAACATGTCTGGCTCACTTGTGGTCATTGAATTTTCTGCAGGGCATGATAATTCAGTTATTCCAATCAATTACAGCAGCAGTTAATACCATTTTTCATCTTGAGGGGGAAAGGCCAGAAATGTATTTTCTTGGTTTGTGACCCATCCTTATTAAAACGCACCGCTTCGTGTACCGCAAGGGATTCTGCGTAGTCCAACGCAGTCAAGTCCATGATTACAGATTAGATCAAATGGTCCTCTAGTTTTTGCTCTTGAAAAATCACCTGTACTGATTCAATATTCTACAGTTTAAAATGCATGTTTTCCTAAGAAAATATAACTCTAGAAAGATTATTCCAAAGACAAAGTAATTAAATAATGTTAAAAGAATGTCTGTAACAATAGAGACATAAACACATTTCAAACAGGCTTGTCCAAATCCACTTCTACTAATGGTGGCTGCTCCAGGTTCAAAAGTCTTCGTGGTTCAAAAGGGTTGTACTTACTCTCGATTATATGTGTGTGTTGATCTTACAAGCCACATGTAGACGTTTTCCCTCTACCTGGGATTCAATTCCAGCTGCAATATGATGTTGAGTGAAGATAAAAAAAAACGTAGGGGATGTTGTTGTTATTCATTTTATTTGTGTGTGCTCTCAAAACGCAAGTCACACGTGGTATTACTAAAGTGTCAATTTGATCTCTCTCTCTTTTTTTCCAGGTCTTCCACTATTACAAGCCGGTTCTAGCGCTAATTCAGCTGGTCACACTCACGGACCTGCCCAGCCTCCTGCTATCCACCACTGAGTTTCAGCTGTATCCTTATGCCTACAGTATGCATCAGCATTTAGTCATCACTGTGTCAATTCCCGCTGATCCAGACCCTTTTACAAGCAGCCCTGTTGTTGAGGCGCTTACAAACGCCCAGGACTGTAATCCACAGTACAGAGGAATTTAATAGAGCCTGTTTGTCTGATTGAATCTAGAATGTTCATTTGGTATTATATTGTTCCTTTACGTTTAGCTGTAGACGCTTGTCTAGAGAGTCGCTGAAATCCAAGCTGCTGCTTGACCAGCTTGGATCGCTGCGAGGACAGGTAAATGCACTGTCACAAGGTGCTTATTCAGTCTTTGGTTCAAATTGCATTATATGTATATGTGTAATGGCCGCCGCTTACTGAAGGCGTCGATGCGTGTCAAGAGACACCAGGATTATAGAACTAGTTCATTTTAACGGGGCATCACCCACTGGCAGCGGCTGACGTGCGTCGACGCCAAAGTTTAGAACTGTTCTATTTCTTGGACGTCAAGCCATAAACATGCATTGAATATCTGCAGGTTTCTGAGCTCCTTCGGCAATTAGATTTTGCCCTTTCGAATGTTGCATTCCTTGATGTGCCGAAGAATGACGCCTTCAGTGGGCGGTGGCCTGAAATATATACATTCATGTGTCACACAAAGTGTGTGATATGAATATTATTTAACTGTTTCCTTGCCAAGTCTGTGGATTTAGCACAGCAACGTATGCTCCATGCTCTACAGTTTGTTGGCATCTTATCTCCATTCATTAATGAATTAATGAATGAATTTCCCAGGTTGGAGCGTTGTTGTGCCTGTCTTGTGTGGTCACCCCCATAGCCCAGCCACCAGCCAGCCAGCTGAGCTCCCAGTGCTGGAAAGAGTCTCTCGCCAGGAGACCAAAGTCTATGCCTGGTAGCACATACTGTATTCAGTGCCATTGCCATATCTTGTGTCTGTGTTTTTTGAGCAACAAACAAAGCGTACATACAGCATATTTTATGAAAGAGGCAATTGTTGTATGCTTATATTATACCATTCACTATAGATGTCTTTTCTTTTTCTGAACCATTATTTGTACCTCAACATTAATGTAAAACAAATTGTTTTCTCTTTTATAACACATTTTATAAAATGTACAGTATCAAGAAAAGCCCAACTAGTTTAAAATTAAGTGTTTTAAATCAAGGAGTGTGTAGAAGCTAACGTGTGTAACTTGTGCTGCCTTTTGCATTCAGTGCCCGGGGTGGAGGTTAAAGGTGAGACTGCCCACTACTTCCTGTTGGTCCAAGGCTCCGATGATATCGGGAAAGGCGCTTGCAGGGTCAGGATGCTGCACTCAGCCAATCAGATCAATGGAGCGGCCGCCGTGGCAACACTCAATGGGTTACTACGAGAGAAATCTCTTTCATCATTAGGTATATTGTTTTATTGTTTTTGCAGTGCATGTGAATGTTTGTGTCACAAATGTCATCCACTTGGTTTGATGTAATGTACAGTTTAAACTTAGAGAGTGTGTGTGTGTGTGTGTGTGTGTGTTAGAGATGATGATGATGATGATGATGATAATAATACTTGTATACCATTTTTCATAAAGAAATTGCAGCTCAAAGTGCTTTCCAATTGAATAAATGAATAAAGATTATAAACGCTAATACAAAAAAGGATTAAAAGACATGATATTACAAATGAGATAGTGATAGTTCGTTCCATACTGTAATGTAAGATAAAATATAAAGAAACCATTCCCTGGAGGTGAATTTCCTTAATCCCTCTAACTGGTATTGTCGCTTCTCACTGAACAGTTACAAACGTGAGACGATAGGATTATTGCTCATGGAGAACAAACAAATGTGAGGACATATGTTTGCTTTATTCCTCACACATTTTAAGAGATGGTGGTGGTTTAAGAAGATCCAGAGTGGAAGGGCAAACACACCCTCTAAGCCTCCTTCTCTAAAGCAGCTCCTCTGCTTAAATGGAATGGAAACCCTCTCTGGTTTAATGACACATTTCAGTTTCTGTCTAGTGCAGTGTCCTTGTTTATCAAGCAGGCTCATATTAGATACTTTTAACTATCTGTCTCTGTGCTAATATTGTTTTGTCCAAATGTCTCTTCACTAGTCAATCTTTATTTAATTTTAACCGTTACAGTATTGTACTGTAGGAGATATATTTTCCAAAGTTAATGTACTTCGTTGTTTCAATTCCACATTTTTACTAAGTGAATAATCATTTTTCAGGCTGTTTTATATAACATTTATTGAAGTTCAATTATGCATGGAATTATTTCAAAATTATTATTATGATTATGCATAATTGGCGGTTGGTGTTATTTCTTACTTAATTTTGTTTATGTCTCTATTTAAAGAAAAGTTTTTACTTATTTTTCATTTTTTATTGTATTGTTCATTATAGTTTAATCTATTCCAAGTCCTTCCCCTATTTGGAACATTTGTTTTGTAGGGAATGCCTTCTTTTGATGTACATGCAGGGAGCTCAAGAGAATAGATGTGTGAAGTTGTTAAGGAGGTGCTCAGGGTGAAATAGAGGTAACTTTGTGTCTTGGTTTTTTATAAATGATATTCATGTGACCAGCTGCAACGTTCCCTCTGAGAGCCCCTGCTGCTGTTGTCAACAGTTTTGCAACCTTCAGGAGACATTTTAAACTACTTTTAAAAGCAGAGGGAAGCTCTAAAAAGTGTCTGAACTGGTGTAGTGGCTGCAATGTTCCCTAATAATCGGTTTAATGTGCGAGAACTGTATAATAATGTCTGAATAATACAAGGCTGATACGGTCCAAGAGAATAAGTAACCACCCTTTTATATAAAGTCATGTTATCTTTTTGCACCTCTCTTTTGTGACCTTTTTTTTTTTTTAAATCCCAACACTAGAGAAGACTGCTGGAAACGGTCTTGGAAATCTGCCCTGTCTCCGTGGAGATGACCTATTGAGAAGGGAGCGGAGGGTCACACAGGTTCAGTCTTTGGTAGTCAAAGAATGTCTCAGTAAGTCTCATATTTGGAGAACTCTGCTAATTTGCAACCACTGTTCACTTTATAACAGTGGCTTGCCTTAAAGTGAAAGGATCTTAAATGTTGAATAAAGGGAATGCAACACTAGATGAAATACAAAGTAGTGTTTTGTATTTCTACACAGTGCATAAGACCCCACTGATCATAAATACAGTTTTGTAGGCATGACAAGGCTTTTACACAAAATACATATTAAACCGACCTCTTTGTGCAAATGCCTTGCCATTTACTTACACACCGAGAACGGTTAACTAGAGAGCAATTAACAAAATCAGTTCTGTGGTTTTTTTTCTTATATCTACCCTGGTGGTTCAATGTGACCAATTCTCTATGTATCTTGCGTGTACACTCCTGTAGAATGATCCAATTAAAGAGGAAGCAACTGGATGACCGCCTTTATTAGCTGTGGGGGTACATTGGAGAGAAGCTGTGTGGCCTCAGTGTGTAGCTAACCCCCGACCTTTTAATAAGAAGGCTCCCGGCCTTGACTTGTATGACACTCTGCCGTAATTAGACTCCCTCTAACTGTATAGCATTGTGCAGTCTTGTCACTGCCATGGCTGAGAGTAATTTGAATCCTAATGTTTCCGAATTGTCTGGCCTGCTGGGATGCATACTTAAGCAAAAAGTCATGACAGTGCTTGACGGTGATTACTGCCTCACGGAGTGGAGTTGCTGGGCAGCATGCAAATATTTTCCTGTTACTGTAATAAGCGTGTGATTGTGTATCTTTAATTGGCCAATAACTGGACTATGAATTGGTTAAAAAAAAAAAAAAACGGAAATAATAAGCGTTAAATGCTAAGTTATACAGTATTGCTTCAGAAGAAATTTACAGTATTTATTAATAGAAATTAATAGAAATTATTAGTGAAGAGCAAATTCACTAATCATTTCTCCAGTGCTTAAGTAGCTGGCTGTCAGTTGGTATTCCCTCCCTCTGAGGTAGAAAGTATTACTGTTATTCCAAAATAGACCTCAGTAGAGGCTCTTGATATATAGATTCAATTTAGATCAACTGCCACTGAGATTTTCTGTAGCTTTGGAAATAACAAAAAAGAGCATATGGTGAACTTTTGATTTAAAAATGTGTCAAGGAGCTGAGGGAGGGGAGTGGCTGAGAGGGGGATCCCCCATTAACATACGTTAAGATTTGAATTTGATGACATACTGTATGTGCATACTAAATGTACCTTTGAAAACTGGCCAGGTCCTGGGGTAGGAACGGTTGTGACGTCTAGTTCTGTTTTCAGTCTTATAAAAAGCTGATTAATTTGATAAAAACTAGAATTTTGTCAATATTAACACCAGCACTGATGTGTCTCATCACAGGTCAATCCTATTACTTTGTTTACAGCTCAAAAAACACATTTTAGGGTGCAGTTACAATTTAATTAACTATTTATAGCCTTTTTAAATTTGACAAATCGTCCTACCTCAGCTCCCTGATGTCTTATGTCTCTCTCTGTCTTATTCTATTAGTCTAGCTCTCTCTCAGCAGACAATTGGCCAGAAAGCAAGGTAACAGTTTGGCATATTCATATTTTGTAGTCGTTCAAGTCGTCCCCTATAACCGTCAAACATAGGGAATAATGCAGTAGGACCAGCTCAAAGAAGGGCCATTCTTTCGTATGGACCGTTAGGGTGAAATGCACAAGACTATTCTTTGAAGTGACTGGGAACACTGTGAGACCAGGCTTGCCACAGGCTTCAGAGAAATTCAGCGGAAGTCAGTGTCTTGGGGTTAAAACAGGAATAGGCATGCCTTATATGCGTTGAAGAATATGAGCTGGCATTGTGTTAGTAGTTAACCTGTGTGTGTGTGTGCCTGCATACACTTGCACAGGCACGTGTACGCCATCGATTTATCTCATTCGCTTCAGCGTCTCTCTCTGTGGATGTGTCTGTATGAATAAAGGATTACCTTTTATTGTGTTACCATCAAACACTATTTTATTATACACAGCTTTACGTCTCCGTTAACATATCTAGACAACAGACAGAATTAATGTTGGTGCTTTTAAATTAATTAAACGCATTATCAACTCATAGCTCTTCGCATATTTACTCTCTCGCTCGGTTAGACAAGACCATGTCCCAAATCTTATCACTATTCAGTCTGGCCCAGTCCCGTGATAATCTAGAACCACTACCTTGCTATGTTGGTTAATGTTTCAAACCGACTAGTAGTAGTAGTAGTTAGCCAGTATTCAGCCGGCACTTGTTTGCTACAGCCAGGCTGTGGCTAGTGAGCAGTCAGTCAAGTCGCTAGTAGCGACCCTATCACTTCAGATAATTTATAGTGCAATTAATAAATATATAATTTAGACTAAATGCTAGTGTATTTGCTTTAAGGGTGGTGACAGCCAAAACCATAGAAATGGATTTGGTTGCCCATTAAGTCGGTGTCTGACTTGTGAAGCATATAACTGCCCCTACAGTTTCTCAGGTCAAATGAACTCCAAGATGTTTATTTGTGTCTAGAACGGCGTGTAGATGTGTCAGCATCAATACCACTCAATGACTTGAGGGTGCTGCTGAATCTGGCCAGGGAACAGTACTTGATGATGAATGACTCCTCCCTGCCTTCAACTGCCTGCTGTTTGTCAGAGGACCAAAAGAGCTCACTTTCAGGAAAGTCAGGTTAGTCTGAGAAAACGTGTCAAAAGCATACTTCAAATAACTTTAAAAGAAATATATTATTAAAAACAAGTAAACATACACAACCCACACAAACATTGCATCAGCTTTACTTCTCTTTATCCTCATGTAAAGTAATATAACTGTGTGTGTGTGTGTGTGTGTGTGTGTATAT
>JAODLL010075746.1:0-16152 GCA_026546735.1 Forbesichthys agassizii | reverse complement strand
CGCGAGAGAGAGAGAGAGAGAGAGAGAGAGAGAGAGAGAAACTTAAACTACAATATCTAAATAGAATTATGTAAAAACAAAAACAAAAACATTTTTTGGTTTTTCTATTCCAATTGTAACTTAACATTGGAAGGCATGGGTGCTTAAACAGCAGCTCATTACTTATTATTCTAAACCAACTCACTTTCTACAAACCCCTGGGGTTTCATCAATTCAAATACTGTTAATGTACCGATGTTTTTTTTCTTGCTAGCAGGCTTCATGCATAGCGTACTATATATAGTATAGTATATACTGTAATGTAGGCTATAAAGCAGTGGGGAACCGTCAGATATAACCTAAAATATAATATCCTTTTTACTAATGAATCTATTTTAATTTAGTCAATTCATAGTTTGACAATCAATATCTAAATACAATGTTTCTGAGGAAATGATCTATTCAAGCCTGTCTATTCAATGTGTGTTGTAATGTGAGGGGTTAAATGAAACACACTGTCTCGGTTGCTACGCTTATGCAGCTTTGTGATTGGTGATGCCCTCTACACCTTTACAGAGGGCATCTTATTGAGAAACATATTTCAAATGACAGTAAAATTGACCAATCATATTGTCCCTCTAAATGGGTGGGCTTTGTTATCACTAACTTTATGACAAGTTCCCTTGTTGTGGGGCACATGATCACCTCATGTACTTATCAATGGACTTAAATGGTTTTCAAGGAATGTGATAATCATAATGTTACTTAAAAACTGATTGGCCACCATGCCAATTGATTATATAATGGCCGCCGCTGCCACTGTGTATTGTTTGTTTTAGTGTTTTATTTGGAAAAACGCGTTGGGCTGATTAGACTACCTGTCAATCTGTAGGCTATATTGACTAACTCCGCAGTCATGATGCATGCACATTTACCATGTATTATGTAGCTAACCTATAGGCCTATAGATAAGCTCACGATGTGATGTGTGCGTGCTTTAAGTTATATGATGCTTTTTTTTCCCCAACGAGGGAAGGGGGTCATAGGGCCAAGGTTGAATCATGGTTCCCTACTGCTATACAGCGTACTGCAGCCTACTGTAAATATCCTGACTGACTGCCATTGTGGCCAGTGTCCAGGATAGGACAGTGTACATATGTAATTTTTCATTTCCGCTGTAGGGTAATAATCATGTACGGTATTGAGAAAACATTAGGAGAAAGCTGCCCTGACTTTAACTGATTAAGTATACAGAATAAATGTTTTATGTTAATTTAATATGAATAATTGAAATTGAAATCAGTCACAACATTGAGCTATTTCAACTCCATAATTGAATTAGATTCAGAGCTTCCTTCCTGTTACTCTGGTACAGTAGCTGTATAGGCTGTACAGGGAGTCTGCAAACCTCATTTACATATTAACGCCACCCACTGTTAGGGTCAAGTATATTCTAACTACTCTCTGACCTCATTAATTTGCATTTTATCTGGCCGAGTCTCACGGGGTCAACACATAGCATGCACATTCTGGCTGTAGTACCAGCTCTGGCCACTATACCAGTGAGAGAGCCCCAGAGCACACAGTGGCTCTGCGTTCAGGAGGGTGAGCGTTTCCTACCCATTCAACGAATATGAACGGTAGTGGAATGAACAGCAGGTTATAAACCAGGGAGGAGTTGGGCTGTCCATATAGGCTGTGGGTTGAACAATGCTCACATGACTTACAACAACAACAACAAAGCAATAATTTGTGTTTTACTGCTTCAGATGGCTGTTTCAGCAGTACTGATGCACAAGATGATGGTAGAACCAGCATGGCTCTAGAACCATCTCTGTCGGTACATAGCGCACTTTTCCAATTGAAGGATATGCCCATAACGGTTTTGTCAACATATTCCGATTTGAAATTTCATTAATTTATACTAAATAGTGATGATGACTTTTACCAGAGACACTATATAGAGCCTATAAGGACGTTGCTTAAACAACCTGGCACATATGCGGCTACACTTCCCACTAAACGTACCCACTGCGAACACAGTGATACTCCTCTCCACCTGGTGGTGCTATTCACCTAATTTATCAAATTTACCTAATCGTTTTATTGGTGTTTACAGTTGTGTCATACAGATATACATGCTGTATTTGAACATAACTTTCTAAGACATTTACTGTATTTCATATGGCAGAATGTGGTACTAAATTAGAATATGAATGAAAGGTGATGTAATAATGTAAGGGAACATACTGTATACAATCATTATATTGTGATGATTTATATATTCATATGAGGTAGTTTGTTTGCTAACAGCTACCTGCTAATAACCCACACCATAACATCTCTAATGGTTAATGGAAATCACCTGGCGCATTGTGTGGTTGGAAAGCCTATAAAACGCTATTCTCCACAGATTATGGTGTGACACTTGTGGTTTTATAAAATCAAGTTGGCACCATCTTCATTGTATGGTATGACAGTATCTTGGGGGAGAACGCGTGTTTTGTGACGTTGGTGAATCCAACAGGAATAAAGGTTCAATACAATTACATACTCGATGCAAGAACCACACACAATACCTTTTTATTACGATGTGATCATAAGCACTACACTAGGTCTATTTTCCACCTATAGAGAGCAGCACCGATTGTCCTAGATTACATATTTGCAGATACTAGAATTTATATAGAAATTGTGATTATTAATAGCAGCCATATGTGACAGATTAAATGTCCCTTTAGTCTTTAGGCTGTATTGGTTTAGCTGGAACCAACAAAGACCGGTTGGCTATTGCCTGTTTACAGTGCGGCTATTTTGCACTATTTCACACATATCAGAGATGTGATGTTGATATGAAAACTTGTCTATGGTGCGTGTGGTGTGTGCGCGTGTGTGTGTGTGTGCGCGCGCGTGTGCGTCTGTGTGTGTCAGACAAGGACAGAGTGCAAGATCAGTTTAAAGTAAAGCCCAGTCGAAGCATCCGAGTGCTAGCGTCGTAGATCACTGTCCATCAGCCTGTAGTCAGTATCCTCTATTAGCTGCTCTCAGGATCTTTACTGTACAGCTTCTGCATCTGTGGCAGGGCCAAGTCAGCTGAGTCAGCCTCCTCCTCCTCCTCCTCCTCTTTGCCGCCCTCTGTTGGCCAGGAGGTACAGAGGGAGAAGTGACATAATTTAACCTGCCTACCTTCAGGAGGAGTACATGCTGCATGTGTGTGTGTGTGTGCTCACGCAGCATAGCTATGAGGATGGTCATGAGGACAGAGGACTTAGAATAGAGAGGCAGAGGAAGATATGATGAACGTTGGTGTGGTTATAAAACCTGCCTGTGAGTGAGGTGTGTGTGTGTTTTGCCTTTTATTACATTATTTTTATACATTATTTATGCTACATTTTGTCATGCTAGGTTATGCTATGTAATGCTACATTATGATATGCTACATTTTTTCATGCTAGGTTATGCCTCATGCACAAGCGAGGTCGTCCACAGCTATTACCTGTAACGTCAGCATTATAGGGAGCTCCTTCAGCACGTGTGATCATATTTGGCTATCTTGTGTAACTAAAGAAGAATCTATTTTAGATATAGGCTAAAGCAAACACAAGACATTTTAATTTAGGAAGTGATGTTCTTTAAGAAGTTTCCCTCTATGGTGACCTGGTATAGACTGTGTCTACTATAAAGTGCTGCTAAATGCTATGTATCCTGTTATAGTGTACTGTAAGTACATCGTCACACAGCGGTTTACTCATACGCCTATACCTGTAAGCTCAATAGCTTTTTAGCAAATGCACATTTTTGGTGTGTGTGTGTGTGTGTGTGTGTGTGTGTGTGTGCACCTGTACAGTTCACCACATTTGGAGTGCATCCCACACCTCACAGGCTGTAGATGCTGCTAGATAAACAGAGTTGGTTGGAGGCACAGGTGTGTCAACACTGTTGTAGGAAACGGGAAGGCGGGCGGTGTTGGAGGCTCTGTTGTAAATCTAGTGCTTGTTAGGCTGCGGTAAATTGAACTTTGACTCTTTAAGGTGAACCAGTGTGTGTTCGACTGCTTTGCAAGCACCGTATGTGGTTTATGCACTGGCGCGGTTACTGTTGCCATGGAATACAGTCGTTATATCAGGAGGGATTATGATGCATAGCATTTAAAATTGAATGAGATTTGAATTTCTATATTTACTTTGTTTAATCAAATGTTATGTTTGGTGTTAGCTTCTATATACTGTACAGAGGGTTACACTCTGTCATTATAACAGTGTTGCGTTGACATTGGCATACAAGCACTATACACTTTATTTAGCCTTTAGCTGCAGTTAGCAGGTTTGTTAGAGTTCCCTTTGCTCCAGGCTCTGGTGGAAAACACATACAGAACATAAACAATAGAATGTGTATAAGTCTTTTATCCAAAGTACAATACCGCTAATGGGTGTGACACAACATGGAGAGGTTGGCGGCAGGACCATCTAGATGGATTCTGACTTTGGTGTGCTGACAGCTGCAGTGTCTCACAAGCTCTCCCCCCCCCCCCCCTTCCACACACACACACACATATACACACCTCCTCCCCCCTTCCAGCCCAAAAAGAATCAGTGCAGCTCCCACAGCCAAGCCCGTCAGCTTCTGTTCTGGCTTTCTGCCTCTCAGGTTTCAACCCCCTCATCTGTCTCCTCTCTCTCTCTCTCTCTCTCTCTCTCTCTCTCTCTCTCTCTCTCTCTCTCTCTCTCTCTCTGTCTGTTTCTGTGGTCACCCCACACACCCCCTCCCAGTGACCCCCTATTACCCCCACAGTGTAAGAGGGGCCATGGTTGAGAGGAGAGAGAGTTGGCCCATGGGGGGGAAGGGGGCTGGCTGGTAGAGAGGGCTCTTATACAAAGTGTCTGCTGCCTCCTCTTCATCACTCGTCGTGATGGTAGAGGAAGGCTGCTGGCTCTAAGATACAACATGGAATGCTGCTGTACAACTGTACAAGGAAATGTTAGCCTGGCTCACTGCTAATTCTGCTGGACGGAGACAATAAGATCACACTCCGATAGTGTCTAGGTGCATTTGCAGCATAAACAGAACTGTGGTATTTTTATGTTGGATAGGTTGGTCCTGTCATTGACAGAAATAATAAAGGATAAGCTCTGCCATTGGCCCAAATGCTGTCATAACGCTGACATCACACATAATAGAATTTAGGTTAGAAGTGAGCAATTACTACAGATATTCTATTGAGATTCCCCTTCGCTGTTGGTGGTGAATTGAAGATGGTACATTGACGTGTGTGTGTGTGTGGTCAAGTAGCATGTTGGTAGTTGTGTGTTTGCACTCATGCTGTGTGCAAATGTGTGCGTGTGTCTTTGTATTTCTTTGTGTGCCTTGGGTGCATGTGAACAGTATGTTCTACCTGTTGTATCACAGGCATCATAATCAGACTACTCACATGCGCACGTGCACACACACGCACACATGCAGGTAGAGTCAACCACACAGGCTTTGCTTGAAAATCAAGAACTCCATGCTACGTTACCTGAAACACCCTCAACGCTTTTCCACACACACACACACACACACACACACACACACGCACACACAGCATTTCCAGTCATAATGAGAACATGAATAAATCTTTAGCACATAGAGTATTTCCATGGAAACTCAATAGGTGGTGATGTAACGCTTTCATCACTAACACATACATGCAATATACTGTATATATATTATATATATATATATATATATATATATATATATAATATACTGTATATGTACATATCAGAAACTGACTGACACTGACTTCATCTTCTTACAAGCATTAGTCACACTATGGAGAATGTATCTGTCCTGCTGTGTTTTGTTGGTAGGTCACTGGTATTAATGCTCTGTGATGTAAAAATGACCAATTCATCCCTTTTAAATAATGACTTGTTTTACTAGTCATGGCATGCACGGATGTGCTAATACCGTGAGAGTGCGTGACTTCAGTTTGACAGTGTCTCTCTTGTGCTTCATTCACCTTTCACATACGGGTGTGTAGGTGTGAGTTCACATGAGGTAACTTTGGCTGCGGTGTTTATTATTCCAAAACGCCACTGACTTAGCTAATGCTGGGAGAGATTACACACTCAGTCACAGTGTGAGTGCGTTTGGGTGAGTGGGCTGCGGGGTTATAGACAAAATGACCATGGTTTAATGTGACAAACACACACACTTTAAGGTGTCTTCCTTCCCTGATGACCTTAAACAATAAGATGCATTTCAGGGACTTATATGGCAATGTAATATAGCTTTTATATATCTATGTAGTGTATTATAGTAGATAGTTATGTCATATTTATGGGTCATGCTGGGCATGCATGTTACCCTTGAATGTGAACGGAAAATCAATTCTTCATACATACTATGTGGATCGGTAAAAATGGACCATCCTGATCTCGCGAACTTCAGTTTAATTTCGCCGTGAGAATCAGTCTGGAAAGCCTCGGAATAATTTTGAATGTGTCCGAGTAGGGCTGAACGATTAATTGTTTTCAAACCAAAATTGCGATTTGAACCAATACGATGAGCAAATCGCAAAGCATGCAATTTATATGCACATCTGACCCAGTTTTTTTGTAGAGTCAATGATTGTATTTGCATGCCATTCTCCTTGTTTGACGTTAATTCTAACTAATCAGCGCGGTGCTCCTCTAGGTATATCAGTCATGCTCTGAAATTCAAGACTTCTATGTCTATGTTACGTAGCCTACAAGGTACGCCCACCAACAACAACATGTGAAATACATTCGTGGGAGCTCTGCTGAAAAATGTAACGTTAGAGTGCTTTAACATTGGCTAAAAAACATTTCAGAAATTAATAATCCTAATTATTTGTATTTATTATTTTAGGGATGCTGAAATGCTATTTAGGTGTGCTTGAGCACATCTAAAATATAGTCTAAAATTGCCAAGGTGCACAGACTGTTGTTGCATGTCCTAAAATGCAATAAATCCATGCTTATAGAAATGTATCCTATATCTTTATCTTTTCATCTTTCATTTCAGTAATAGTAATACTAATAGTTTGATGCCATCTAATGTTGTAATGCTCCATAACATGTTTTAAATATGTTACATATATATTGAACTTAAATCTTCACATTAAAAAAAAATATCGCTAATCAAATCGCAATATCTGTCAGAAAAATCGCAATTAGATTTTTTTCCAAAATCGTTCAGCTCTATGTCCGAGTAGCAACTGAACTTTCCGATCAGCGTCTTGTTGTAGCTATACGGGCCTGGTTTTCAAATCAGCGTCGTGTTTATAGCTATATGGGCGTGGTTTAGGTGTGCACACACTATGGTGCCGACAGCGAAAACCACCAGATGGTTCATCCAATCAACTGCCAAGTATTTTTTTGAAAGTACATCTATTCACCAACAGTTTAAATGTACGGCTCCCCAGATGCAAACAATTCCTCTGGCATGTCAGGTTACCCTCCCCTCTATCCCACCCAAAAAAGACACCTCCCTCATAAACGGTGTGTCAACGCCTCCAGCATAAAACAGCACTCGTTAGTGTTCTAGCATGGAGGTGCAAATATCAATTAGCCAGCCCGTCCTTCATTTGCAGCGCTAACCTTTCCCATGATCACGCTAATAAGCGATCAGCTAGCTAAACACAGAGCAGCATAACATCCCATTATGGACCCTCCCACAGTCTTCCTATGGCCCATGCACATAATTAGGCCCTCGGGGTAATTGACTGGCTAATTGGTGTTGGTGGTGGGACGCTAGCACCACTCCTAAACCCACTTTGGGAGTCCTGCTATTACTGCTATCACTTGTTGTTAATTTTCACAGCCCTCGTCTCATTTTTCTTTCTTTTTATTTCTTTCTTTGACAGCTGAGTACTTGCTAGTAAGGGAGGGGGGAGGGGGGAGGGATGGGAGGAAAGAAAATAGAGATGCAGGATATTGACCTCTACTACTTTGTGGTCACTGTCACAATGGTCCAGATGGATAGCTTCCGTAGCCACACATACACATATGTGCGCACACACGGGTCTGAATAGACACACTTCTTTTAAAGCAGACCCATTTATCATGCGTGTGATGTGCTGGAGATCCTATTCATTGTCTTACCTCCTGGAGCCAGCCTGTCTGATTCATTCTCTCTCTCTCTCTCTATCTCTCTCTCTATCTCTCTCTCTCTCTCTCTCTCATATGTATTCATTCTTACTGGTGAGAACAAAGAAAAGGCTAGCTAATATGTTTACCTGTGTTGCTAGATGGCCCATGTGCTCAATACACTAACAACTTAACCCATGAGTGTTTTAGAACCAAATATGAGGTTATGTGTTACTAACTATTGAACTATTAACCTTTGATTCTAAGTGTCTACCTTCTGATTCACATCTCCAACAGGTGAAACAAAGGTACTGCAAATAGACTGCATAAACAGATTGCAAAAATATTACAATGTAAACACACATTTAAACAAGTCCATGAAGTCAACATTACATTATTTTTAATGTAGTAACTGAAAAGCATACTACAATTTACATGAGCTAGTAATGTTACATACAATAAGATACATGTAGGCCTTAGATATTCATGCAAAGACATATTAATATGTAAGTGACTAAAAAGGGTTGGGGTTTTCACACAAACAACTACATTTAAATGATTAGGAGTTCATTTTTAATTTGCACGTGTAACACCTCCTGTTCTAGACTGTGATGTGCACGTGTGTGAACATAACGCGTAGTGAAAGCAGCGTGAGAATTCAATGTGTGAAAATCCGTTTCTTTCTTTGTGTTTGAAGGGATGGACAGTCCATAGTTGCTCATATTGTGCACATCTTACTGTACATTCAAATCTTCTCACAATTCTTTTATATTATGATTCATAGACCCTATATAGCTCATTTGTTTATATCCTATTGTCGCTCCTTTCTCGTGATACAAAGGCACATGGAGAAAATGTTATACTAGGACTACAATTCCCAGGTTTTCCTTGTGAAATTGTTAGTAGTGATTTCTCTTCTAGACACCTTTATCAGAGGCACTATAGACTCATTTACTGTTTACCAAATGTTGACGTACATATGCATGTGTAGCGGTGGCCAGCCGGTAGCTGTGCGGTGCTAATCCTCACTCTCCGACACCTCATAGGACGTTCTGGCGATGCAGGCCAGGGCCCATGGGTTTTTGGCTTGCCTTGTAGGAGCGTCTACTCTCTGCCTGGGAGATCGGAGTTCGATTCCCGGAGGGGGACGGACGATCTCCGTCACACATGCACGCAGTTTTGCAACACTAGAATGATTGAGTCCATGACTTTTCACGTTATGCAAGAGCATTAACCACAGAAGATCATGTATAATTGCTTTCAGCCCATAGTCAAAATGCCTTAAGCTGCTGGTTGAGCTAGCATGCTAAAACAATTCTCTGACATGGTGAAATACCAAATGTTTTTAGCTAGGTAGCGTAATTTAGCATATTGTTCATGCCGATTGTGTTTCCTACCAGTGGGCCTAGTCTGCCTGTATATACTATCAATTTTGTCTTAATTGTTTCGCCTCGACCGCGATACAAAGTAAGTTCTGCCTTCCTGACCTTGTTAGTAGCGCATCCCCTCACATAGCAGCTTATCGGCAAGTGACAAGGACGCGTCGTGCAAGAAAATGTACGTCTGCTGAAAACTAACCAAATATACCCGCTCTAAAGATATTACAGCTGATAAGAAAGGAGAGAATAAATGATGATCTAGGGCACATAGCAGGTGAAATAATGTTGAGTGATAAGGATGATTGCAAAAGAGAGAATGTATTTTATATATGGGGCTTAACTGTTATACGTCACACCAACATATGCGTGTGCATGTGTTGGTGTGACGTCTGAAGTAAATTAGTCTATAAGGACTTTGCCTTTATTGTCTCTTTTAAACAGAATACACATACAGTATATACTGTATTTATACACTCTTACTGTATTTAGTGGCATTAGCAGCATGACCTGAGTTACTTCTTGGCCATGTGACTTGTGTTTGTTTTCCTAGTAACACTAATGGCTTGAGGCAGGCCTGGAACAGGTTTATACTGTATGTACAGTGTGTGTGTGTGTGTGTGTGTGTGTTCTGGGGAGGGGAGCTCGCAGGACAGATCCAGGGGCAAGTGCAGGGTTGTGTTGCCATGGTGAAAATGGAATCCAAAATGCAGAGCAGCCAGGAGCGCAGTGATTGGCTGAGGGGCCGTGCATGGGACTGTGATGCGTGCTGTCAGGCACCAATGGTGCACGGGCTAAGGCATGGCTGTTGCTAAGGAGAGCTGCCTGGAATGGAGTCAGCTGGAGCCTCTCTCTCTCCACCTCCCTACTGCTCTATCACCTTTCTGGCTTTGCCCTCATTGACCCCCCTTTCCCCCCTCCTCCTGTTTCACCCTCTCCTACTTTTTTTCTCTCTTTTTTTGCACTTGTACACGTGCAAAGGAGGAACGAGCACAAGTTGAAAAGTGTACTAAATATTTCATGCTGGTTGTCTGGGGCTGGAGCTGTGTATGTGTGCATGTGAGTTCATGCTAGTGGTTAGAAGTGTATCTTTGAAAATATACACATGTGTATTTGTTGTGCGTGCATTTATGTGTGTGTGTACAGTACGTTACTTTGTCCTTAATGCACGTGACATTTTTCACATTTTGTTTGTGTGTGTGTGTGTGTGTGTTTCAAAGGCTCTGTGGGAATGTACTCCGTAGTCAGGTGTATTATGGTTAAAATAGCACCAGGCAGGCAGGTAATGGAGATGTGTTAGGTGTGACACCCCACCCCGCTCCCCTGGAGCCCCAACCAGATGTTGTCTCTCCACACCCCATTAGCAGTAGCACCTTACATTTCGATCCATTCTGTTAATATGCACAGCAGCATTACATTTCTACCACTCCTGCTTCACATCGTACCTCTCTGTGTGTTTTAACTGTGATTTCTGTGTCGTTCGGACCCACAGTGGGTCACTGGCTCTTTGTGCTTCTGAGCTGGCCTGCTGGACAAGTTAATCGTACAAAGCCATAGAATTGTAATGTTAACTTGTAATGTGCAGGTTAGTGTCTTGGATATATGCTACTCAACTGGCAGCTAAACCAGTTTAGTGTCCAAGTGTGAAACTAATTCCAGTATAGCATTGCCAGTGGTTTTATTGGTTGCTATGCCAAAATATTAAGGCGCCATTTAACAAGGTAATGTTTCTGCCTACTAATAATAACTACTGTGACACTGATGTGACAGTGCTGTTCCACAGATACTTTTGTTCCTTCCACCCTCCATACGAGACTAAACCTTAACGCCACTGCTTACAGACCTATATTTCCCATACAGAGAGGTTAATCCAGGCATGGTCAGATTTCAGCCATGGTGTGCTGTTGATGTGTAAGCATTCCCCCCGCGCGAACATGAGAATGTGGGATAGCTTCAGCAAATGGGAGTCATCATTAATCATATATTATTCAGTTACTAGGCGTGAGCCTGGCGACATTTCCTGGCCGGCACCAAAACTGTATGCCCGTTGTGCCTGTAATGATATGTCATGGCTCGATTAAGCCAGAGGAATGAGATCTCTAAACAGAAACACGATTGCTTGTCCTAGTCATATGCTGCGTTCAGAAATGTGTGGATCATTGGAGAGCCTCATATTCCACAACCCAAGTATGACATCATGGCATGGTATCCTTTTATGAGGTGGTGGGTCGTCACGTTCAGCAAGGCCTCAGAATCACTGACTTGTGTACTAATCTTTTTTTCATGAATATGTTTCTAAAAAAATGAAAATAAGTCTATTCTCTTCAATTTATTTCATAGCTTTTCTCTTGGTTGCGGTGCTTCCAGTTGTGTATGTTATGAGCTTTTATCCAATCATATTTCAGCTATCATGTCTTGCCATGTCAAAGAAGTCTACCTTGAGGCCTTAAGAACCAATGGGCACCTGTAACTTCAACTAATGCATTCAATAACGTCTGCATTTCCGCGTCCCATAATTAAATGGTCAGAGAGCTAGCAAAACTATATTTATAGCGGCCTGCACAAGGTAAAATATGTTGTTTTTTTTTCAACCCACAATTACTGACAAAGGAGAAGACCTGGTCACAGATCTACAACTCAACTAGTCTAAGGAAATAGTGAAAATACTGATCGATGTAATTGTGATATAATTCTTGCTACACAAGATACCTGTCTGTGATGCAACACAAAGTTAATATTATTATTTTACAACACAACGTTGTATAATATTAACATTAATGGTGGCATCATAATAATGGTATTAAGGCGTTGATTGATTCAGGATGGACAGCAGCACTGAAGGCCTAGGGGTAACGTGCACGGCCCCTCACTGGTTTTGTGGTTGATTTAAGTATTACTGTTTCTTTTCACACAAGTGGATCTGTAATTTTACATTGTGCTTTTATCATCCGTTTTACACTTATTAGCAATATGTTATAGTAAATCAAACATGCTATTACTGGAAATCTATTTTTCAATTTAACGAGATGTCTTGCAGCAATATAAAATTAAAATAAAACCTTTCATTCTGAAGCATCTGTTTTGAAACCTTGGACAAAGGCTTTTTCCAGTAAAAGCACAATGAATCATATGTCCAGTGCTTCGAGATACTAAGAGAGCAGGACCGGCCCCAGGCATGGCTAACAGAATGAAAGTTATTCATTTTTAGATGGCTATTAAAACCGGATACAGCACACGTCACCGGACACAAGGCATCTCTTTTTCTCTCTACCCCCTCATTCCTTCCTACTCTCATTTCCTCCCTCTCTTTCTTTGAGTCTTTCCCTTCCTCCTCCACATTTCCTGTTTCCTGCTTTTCATCCTTGTGTTTGTTAATCTCTCTCTCTCTCTCTCTCTCTCTCTCTCTTATACTGCCCTTATAGCAGTTGGTATATTAGTTATAGCAAATGTATTGTAATGTTTTCTCTGTAGTTTCTATCATAATCTGCTGTTCATTGTCAATCAGCAACTTGTATGTGTGTGCGTGCGTGCATCTGAGAGACTCCCTGATGTGGGCATTTACAGAACTTTGTCGCCTCGGAGATGACATAACACACACACAGCCATTCATCCATGACATTTCACAGTTATCAGTTATTCTCAATGAGGAGGGGATTAGCACGTGATTATGGAAGAGCAGAGGATGGAGACTAGTAATACTGGGTTTCTTGGAGGGAGAGTTCAAAAGAAGGGAGTAGATGCACTCAAGTGAGAACAAAGCAATACTAGGTGCTATTTGCTGTGTTAGCAGTGGGTGTGCATCACAGTGTGAAGCCCCAGCTGGCTATTAGCTCGCTCATCACCTGTGGTACCTTGGTAAAACCACGCTTCAATGTTGATTATGGTGTGTGATGTGTTCTGATTGGTGTTTTTGTGCGTATGGATTTATTTTTGTTTTGGTAGCATGGCTGCTTATAGAAGCTAGCTGCAGTAGCCTACTATATCCTGTACTTAATACAATGACACATTGGTCGGTTGTTGACTACAGCTAACTGGCTAAGTGATACTGTGAGTCACTCTTAAAGGCCTGGCTGTCCACACAGGTGTGTTGAGTTAATGTGCCTTGGGCATCTCCTCGGGACTCTCAGGAAGATCATGTTTAGGGTACGGTCATACATACGTGAATTTAACAGCGGTCAATATTCGCCTCCTGTTCACTTCCATTCTATGCAAGCGAAGGGGCAAATAAAACATTTGCTTCTTGTGGCGAAGCAACATCGCATCTACACTTTGCCTGGAGTTCACCATTGGTGAACTTACTGCTATTTTCGCAGCCTCAAACAACAGAAAGAAGTGTTTGACCCTACAGGGCTGCGATAGGCTGTAGTTTTTTATAGCAAGCCAGGATGGAATTGAGGAGACTTTAGATATTGTATTTTCTAACCATAAAACTATAATATGTCTCTCCAGCTGGTTTTATACAATCAATGTTTCTAATGATAAATACAATCTGCCCCAACACATTTTGCTGTCGCAAAAAAACAACCGCTCTTGTCAAAATCGCTCATGCTATGTGACTACAAACCAGGGAATTTGAGTTCCGTGTGGGTCACATCCTGCACTGCCCACATTCAGCACAAAACAATATGAATTTCACCTTAGCAGGCGATAGCCCTTTGCCTACATGTCCTGCATTCTTGTATGTGTGGTCGTACCTAAATAAGTTATTCTAAACACCTTATGTTAAGATGGTTAGGTGCTTCAGCTAGCATTAGCATTGGTTTGTTGACGCTAAGACAAATTCAAGTTTTTAATTTATATCCATCAACTGTTTAGGGCTGGGCGATATACCGGTATATATCGGTATATCAGAATGTATTCAAAAGAGCAAAAGAGATATAAAATTTGACAATATCGTTTATATCGATATAGTTATAGTATGCATTTATTCATGACTTTTTCGATTTGGTCGTCTCTCCCTCCATGCCTGCACTTAGTGCGTTCAGAGTGTCAAAGGGGCGGAGACACCAGAGAAAGCTCACATATGTCAATTAATGTCGCTAAAAATAAAATATGTCACATTTCCGTCGGGTTTCCTGTTTTTTCTCTATGCCTGAATATTTAGCCCACTTTATAGAAAATACAGATATATATCGTGTATCGGTATTCAACCTAAATATATCGTGATATTATTTTTGGTCCATATCGCCCAGCACTACAACTGTGTGTGTGCAGGAAAAACCCTGGGCAAGCGTCAACAGACATTTGACCTAAACTCTCTGTCACTGACACTGTCCATGTCTTTGAATACTACATGTCGGTTACTGTTACTGCATTAGTACACCTGTTCCCGTATGCGCTCTCACTGACGTTGCACATTGAGATTGGGTGAGATGAAGGTGTACGGTAGTCCAGCCGTGTGCATGGAAAATTGGTTGAAGTGCATTAGCATTGCTACCATATTGAAAGAACACATAATGGGAGATGAATACAAGACAATACATTCCCCTAATGCTATAATTGTCTGCATATTTACAGCATGCATGTTCACTCGCCTCGGACACAGACATTTGCACAAAGCGTCAGACGGAGCTCGATTACCTTTCTCCCCCACTCTATCGGCTCTCCACTTTGCTCGCAGCTCATCTCCCTATCATGTCAACTGTTTTCCCTCCCTCTCTCTCCCTTTCCCACTCTCTCAGCTCTAAGCATGGCTCTCCAGGAACGAGGGATGACAGAAAAAAAGAGCAGAAAAAAAATAGCAGGGAGGAAAAAATGTTAAGTTAGAATTCACACTCATGATGTCCTCTCCTAGGCCTGAGGTGTGTGCGTGCGTGCGTGTGTGTGCATGTGTGCGTGTGTGCGCATGTGTGCGTCTGTGCATGCGTGTGTGTGCGTACGTGCGTGGGTGTGTGTGCGTGGGTGTGTGTGTGTGCATAGCACGGCTCAAGCAACAGCCCTCACACACGTCAAGTCAAACCGGTCCATGTTATGGCTCAAAACATAGCTGTTTACAGTGTTGTGATGTGGTGTTCCATCATCAGCCGTGTGCAGGGTTTTCCGTACAGGAGTGACAGTTCCATATTCAGCCACCTTAGAAGAGTCAATCATCAGTTCAGCAGCCTGTAGCCTTCAGCCTGTAGCACATGTGCGGTCAATGAGCAAATGTCTTGCTTGGCCTATAGAAGGGCTCTGTTTCAATAGACAGAGGAGCTCAGTGAGTCTTTCAAAAAGGGTTCCATGCGGTTTCAAGGACGCTTCCCACTGTTTTATTACATGACAATGCAAATTAGGGAAAAATAATTTAAAAAATGTTGTTTTTTTTACTTTTATACGAGTAATCCACCAATATTCCAAACTTTCAGTGGCTATTGTTCTGTTGTACATCTTCAATAAGAGCCTTTCTGAATGGAAGTTTTTTACTTTTATGTGTTTTAATATGAAAAAGCTCTAAGCAAGCTTTAGGATGCAATCTCTGTTTCTCACTCTGCTCTTCAATATCTCTTCATGTTGTGTAAGTTTTATTCATCTGTCACAAGCAGTGATAGTATGAGGAGGTCATCGCTTATGAGGACAGGCGGTGCATCATTAAGGGCCTCATTCAGCAGGGCCCCTCAGGGTCGTGTGTGTGTGAGTGTGTGTGGGTGCGTTGTTACGTATGATGGTATCTGTAGCAGGGTTTGGATGTAACTTTACTACCCAAGGCAATATATTCGCTATATATA
>JAODLL010075745.1:0-40292 GCA_026546735.1 Forbesichthys agassizii | reverse complement strand
CGGTGGAGATAGATAGAGTAGAGGGTAGAGAGGTAGAGAATTTATGTTTTTAGTCATACAGAAAGATCCATTAGGGTCAGCCAGACACAGACTCTGCCAGTGCATCAATGTCTGCTCCACTACTGCTGCAGCTTGACACTCTTATCTCTCTCCTTAATATTCCTCTTTTATCTTTGGCGTTGCATTACCTGTTACGGAAACATGTTTATTATTTGTCATATGTTGCAGTAGCAACGCCTTGCCTGGGAAACAAACCATTGAGCTCAACTGTGGAATAACCTGGCATGAATAAAAACTATATTTTCAGTTGATGCAGTTCAATTTGACGCACTTCCATCAAATGCAGTGCATTTTTAATAGGTAAAATATCCCGTATGAATATATATTTGCTGCTCTTTAGGCAACACGATTATAACATATTTTACACTCTATTGCTGAATGTCGTCCTGGCACTCACGCAAGCCGCAGCAGTGACACAAACATCACTGGCTGGCCCGTGCGTGATAGTCCTCCAGTGTTTTGAGCTGATGGGGCATCTGCAAAATGACTTGTTGAAAGACGAGTAGCTTTATTTCTGTCCACATACTTTTTCTTCTCATCTGCATTGTTCTTTTACCCATTCATCAATCAATTACAGATGATTTCCTGTATTGTGTAACTGTCGACATGAAGCTGAAATGACGCAATCAGCCGTTAATTCTTTAGCAACATCGAGCTTCTGCATTGTTTTTATGTCGTGCTTCTTTGCAGGGTTATTGCCCGCATCCACTGAAGTGGTGCTACATATCCTTTGTTTTTGTTTCTTGGTACAAAAGCCTTTCACTGGGTTATTGCTGTGACACACAGAGAAAATGAGACTAGCTGTGTGTGGAAACAATAAAGCAGAGCTGGAGGGTGAGCGGGATTCTTTTTGTCGTTGCCAAGGCCTTGGTGTCGATCTGATTACAAAGTATAATGGCAACGCTGGATATGGCACTCTTTGCCGCTTTGTAAAAATGTGTGAGCCATACAAAACATCAGATTGATCACACACACACGGACTATTCTTTGATGCTTTGTGCACTTTTCAGTGGAGGTGCATTTCTGAACACGCACAGAGTTTTGATGTTTGACACAGATACCTACAGTGTTTGAAATCAGAAGTTAGCATCATGTGATGTTAATGGATAATGGTACCATCTTAAACAGAGATGCTGCCGGTGAAACGGGGGCAGATGGGTTAATTCACCTTAACTCAGAGCCTTAGGCTCTGCTCGTCTCTGCTTGCTTACTTTTGGTTTACACCAGTGCCTTTATTGAGTGGCAGAGCCATACAGCAGTGGCCATGTTGCTTCACTGCATCCCTGTGCAGTTACCACTTGCTCTGGGTGGCAGAGGGAGATGCAAGTGTCCCCAAGCACCTGTGTACTAAACCAGGTAATTAACACATTTCTATGGCCATGCCTCTAGCTACAGTAATTACAGGAATCCGCTGGGTAATTGCAAGGGTGCAGAAAGGTCATAACCTGTATCTTTCCACCTTTGCAAATGTGGTGTTTTTTCACCTCAATCCAGTATGGTCCTGTGCAGATGCTTATATGCATTTAACAATTCATTTATTTGCTTATTCTGGCCTCATTTGGACAACATCGGGGGTTTAGTCTTTCTGACATTTGCGTTTTGATGCAGATCACTTGTATTATTATATTTTGACTAAAGGTCACTTTTTCACATATTATTAATCATGCTATGCACATATGCACATAACAAAGTAACGATTCACATCATACATACAATAAACTGTGAGACAGACACAAATCCCTTATGTTTAAGAGATTTCTGATCTGTTTGGGAAAAACACAGGCTTCAGATGTGTATATTTCTTGTATATTCACGCATATGCACACACACACATCTAGCATGACAGCCTGCTGTCAGCAGATTACAATATACTTGAGACATTGATGAATGTAGCCACAGTCGGCAATTCAAAGTCTCAGAATAACCAAATTGAATATGTCATCCGTTTATTTGAAAACACCTTTACGAGACAAATATCATCACTGTTGACATATGTGATGTTCTATTATCCAAACAAATTGCTGTCACAATTTCCAAATCACATTTTTTACATTTCTTTGGGAACAAACACACACACACACACACACACACACTATTTCTGTTGCGATCTCTGACAATCTCTGACAATTATAAAGTTACGGGCAGGATAATGGAATTTTAATCAGCATTGACAAGTGTCTCCAACTTATGCTTACAGTACATTTCACAGTAATGTGGTTTGTCTGACTGGAGCCTTCATTCTTATGGGACAGTCACAAGTAATGAGAGATTTACCGCCAGCTACTGTATGAACTGGGGCACCTGCTAGCCTAGCCATGAACCAACTGATTAAATACAATATTATTCTGGTTTTAGCGAATCATTAAACCAAATTGACTCCCTAGATCAGCCTGGGTATAGCTAGGTGATGTGCCTTGGAGGTTGTGCATGCACCAGACTGAGGTCCTGCAGTATTAATAGCCCTGTAAAGTGAGAACTCATTGGCTGATGATCCGCTTGTATACAATTTATATCTTCAATCTTAATTAGGTTGAATTTAATTTAGAGGACTTTTTTTTTTTTGTCAATGGTTATATAATCACAAACAAAGCAGGACGTTGGCTAGAAATTGTGTTGATAGATGAGTGTGTGTGTGCGTGCGTGTGCATGTGCGTGTGTGTGTGTGTGTGCCACTGGTAACAGAGATTATATAGAAATCTGACAGCGATTAATGCTCTGACCCATCGTCTCCTGTGGAGTGTCACTGTACTGGCCAATGCACATTATACAAATATACAAGCTCCACATCCGTAGGACTCATGGAATAGCACTGCCACACACACACTCACACACAGGGGCATTGATTGGCGGTCAGAGGACACAAGGTCAAGTCTCCTGGCTCTCAGCACAAGGGACCTTTACCACAACCTCATTAGCATGGGGGGGGGGGTGATCACCACCACACACACATATATAATGAATAATCATGAATGCACAAAAAGTACACACAGGTGCAAAACCAGAGCATATGTAGCCCAGTGCATCTACTGTATATGCAGGCTACAACACACATACCGTACTCACGCACACACACATACACACACACACACACAATGACTCCCTTGATCCCTTGATGATACGCATGTGATTTGCAGCTCAATCAGTCTCTCCATCACTCTAAAGCAAATAGCGCACACACACACACACATAGCAGCCCTCAGGCTGTACAGATACTGCGCACACACACACACACACACACACACACACACACACACACACACACACACACAGACGCACGCGTTCCGTTCTGTTCCTCTGGTTTAGAAGTCGCCCTCCAACCTGCTGCCTCTGTTCTGCTGCTTCATCCCTGAGGGAGCAGTGTAGGGAAGCAGCCAACTCTATCAACATGGCCCCTGTGGGCTGCTCATCCTGGCTCTCTGCTCGCAAACCGATAGATACAGCCATTGATGCACACACACACACACACACACACACACACACACACACACACACACACTGCCAATACCAGAGGTTGTATATAACTATACAAAGATGGTGCGATGCAATGCATTTCAATGGAGCAGAAATGGAACGATGCTGGTCTCTTAAGTGCGCGTGTCACCAACGGCATTTAGCTGTGGAGCTTGATGTAGGCAGCGCTCAGACAGCTACATCTACCACGCATGGCCTGGAACGAAGCCACTTCAGAAATACCATTGTGGCCTCAGATTGATCATTAGATTAGATGGGTACTTGAGAATTCATGTTATATACTCAATGTTCAAACGCTTCCAGAGGGAGTCAATGGACCTCCCCAATGACTTGAATGGAACACTGGGTCATTTCGTTTCAGTCATTCCAAAAATCGAATGAGGAAGTGCCGTCCGTTGGAACATCTCTGTTAAATGATATTCTCTCAGGCAACTGTTTCTGCCGGGAAAGGTGAACATTGGACCATTTATATATACAGTATGTTGATTTCAAAGAATGGGTCCTATCAATTAATGTCCTCTTCATTTAAATGTCAAATTCACCAAATATCTTCTCAGGTTTCGCTAGCTAATCGTTCTCTGTGCATGTTGAACAAATAATCCGATACTTCTACGTAGCCCAGGCTCCATTAGAGAACACAAACAAAGCGGCGAACACCGCTCACATCAACAAAGCCGTAATACTACACTTTGCTTCACTGTGCATTTCGATGTGTGGGGTGTTGCCGTGGAGGGCGCGCATGAATATCATTTTGATTTGAGCTTGAATTTAGCAAACATTCACGAAAATGACTGACCTTGCTGTTAACTGGTTCAGGTTTACATTGCATATTACACACATATTGCTTTTAACAGGCTAATAGAGTATTCTGCTGGGTTCTGACTGTCACTTTGTACACTGCTTGTAAAGGTATGTATTAACATATATACACAGCCAAGCCATCGACTAGCTATCATTCAGCCTTCAACAAATACACACACACACGCACGCACACACACACGCACACACATGGCAAACACCAATCTCAGAGATAAGGCCAGTGTTACCCAAATGATTAGCATCTTTCACTTGACATTACTTTATCTCCTGCACCTCCCCCTCTCCTCCTCTCTTCTGAGACAGGGATGGAGGTCATTGAGGGGAGGAAGAGGGGAGCTGAAGAGAAAGAAGGAAGAAGACTCCGTTCTAGGTTGAACTGATTTAAGGGTGCAGATAATAGTGGTCAAATTAAAGCTAACTAATATTTCCACATTCTATAATGTTTAAACAAATATTTTATATTAAACATGTTACTTAAATGTAATACTCAGACCTTAACAACTTTCACGACCACCTGTCGCTATTGTTGATATAGCCATTTCCACAGTTGTTGTTGTTGCTGAGTTACGGAACGCATTTGGAAGTTCCGCCTACTTTAACAGACGTGGAGCAGAGCCAATGAGCACTGAGTCTGCGTATTCAGCATAGCAGAAGATCTGTCAGAGCACTGAATAATGGCACACGCTGATGTGAAGCACGTATAGCATTTCTTCGTGAAGTTTGTGAAGTAAAACCCAGTATTCCTCATTCTTTGGCAAGTACATGGGGACAAAGAAAAACGTGTAAAATAAACAATTCCACAATTTCCACAGATGGAGAGCTCTAAAAGAATAAAAAAAACTCTAATCTTCTCTTAGTTAGCCTACTTCTCCATGCTGTGAGTAGCCTATTACTTATAATAATTTGAAAACATGATTATAAGTACTGCAGTAGCAATCAGAAATATTACTATTTCAAACTGAAGTGAGATCAAATTACGTTCATTTTCTTTGTGGACTGGATGTGTATGCTACCATAGTTTAGTCAATGCAGACAGGCTATAACGCTTCAGGGACCTTTCCTATGCATGTCATTTTTTCGTGATGTAGTTTGTTGTGAGGCGGACCACTAAAGCTTTAGCGGGAGTATGTGCTCACTTCTGTTGCACCGTGCCATCATCTGCTTTGTGGGTTTTGCTTTTCAGCTTTGAAAAGTACGAGGATCTATGTGACCCGAAACCGGTAAAAGTTCCACCCATATCCATCAGGAGACATGCCGCGTACGCCTTCCATTAGTAAGGTTGCAAGCGTCATACATGTTGCACGTCTCAATGTAAATTGCATAAATTGTTAACTTTAGCGACAGAAAACAGTCAATTGACACGCTGAAAGATACCAACATATATCATTTAACTTAGGCATATGGTTACGATGCATAACAGAGTCGTGAGTCTGCAGTGGCTAGATTATAATACAAATGCATTTTTCAGAAACTGGACAACAACGCTGGTGATGACAGCTTACAAACCCCTCTGCCTGGTATGAAATAAACATAACCTACTTCACATCAGTGGGGCTTTGAGTTATTCCTACAAATCATTTCATATTATACTTTATTAAATATACAATGATGCCGACATATTAGGAGTAGCCTATAGACTGTCCTAAAGTTATTTCTTACTAAAAGGCAATCTGCATGTATCCTATTGAACAAAACAATTGATAGCTGTCCACTGAGCCAACAAATATTTAAAATGTAAATAAGATAATAATAATAATAATTGGAACAATGGGATTTTGAACCTGCGTGCTCAGTATGTCAAGTGCAATGCTCTACCAGTTTGGATAATTAGATGTACATATGATAGTAGCAATAGTCTCATTCAAACTTGACTGTGAGAATGATGGAGAGGGGTTGGCGTGATTGTTTACATACATGTGCTGCCATCTAATGGTCAAACAATGAATAGAGGATTCTGGTAATGCAGCTCTAACAATGTTTTCACTTACATTACTTCACATCAACCAACCAACCAACCAAACAATCAAGCTACAGAGCCTATCAGTGGCTCACTGGTCTGACGGAGCCACACCTCAGAAGCATGGCCCCTGCTGACAGTCTACATTGGAAACCCACCTGTACTCCAGGGAGAAGCGCGTGAGCTCGGTGCCGTTGTGGATCCATTTGAACTCCAGCGGCCAGCTGCCCTCGGCCATGCATGTCAGCACCAGCCTGTTGCGCTCCAGGTGGAGCTGGCTTCTTACTGGCTCTGTCTTGAAGTAGGGCGGCACGTCATCTGGAACAAAGAACAGCACACTGAGAGGTTGTTCTCTTTAGCAGTGCTCTATATATTATATTTTATACATTAATAAACCATCAATAGAATATTAATTGGATACAAGTTAAGTCCACAAACAAAAACAAAGCCTTCCTTATACTTTTAAGGTTTTAGGGGATACCACGTTTAAAAAAAATGTCCACAAACATCTGTGCACTCACACACACACATGTGCAAGAAGAACTATAACAACAGCTAAATTAAGAACAGCAGTAGGCAATGAAATACTGTACAGGAAACAGATAGACCCCACCCCCAACACACATACACACGCACCCACACACACACACACACACACACATACCAACACATTCAACTCATCTTCTATTTTATAAATAAATACTATAATAGTGACACCAAAAAAAAGTGAGTCGTCAAATGTGTGTATCCTGTCGCATGAGAAGACGGTTGAATAGTATCTCCCCGGGCGACACATTGTAGACGTCTCCAAGCTATACAGTAGGATCTAGGTTTAGACAACGCAAACTGTTCAGCGTGCGCCACGATTAGCGGTGCGTGGAGAACGCCAAGCTGCCGCGCTCCAGATGGCTCGGCCTATGTGAATGTGTCAAACGCGAAGCCGCTTAATCTCACGCGATGATAACCAAGTTTCTGAGATCTGATCCCATGGGCGAGAGCTAGGGAGATGTCTGTCTGAGAGTGGTAGGCAATGTGCCAAGTCATAGCAGACTGGCTGGGCTGTCTCTCCACTGGTGTGCGGCAGGGACTTAGCATAGCGCTTTCTCCAAGCTAGATAGAGAATGACCTCCTCATTCCAACCACGGCATATAGCAATGGCTGGGCTCAACATCGGCTAGCGCCGCACACGGCAAACGCACACATGCATACACACATCCAATTATCTCAATCATGTACGATTGCACTTGATGTCAGGGCGCCTGGCTGCTTCAATATCTCAGTCTTGATGAATGACGCTAAAAAAGGGAACACACACAATGATCATTGTAAATATAGAACAAATTAATTGGATGGTTGGATAATATCATTATCAAATTGGCTGATAATCAAGCATTGAAATTAAACTGTCAAAATGATCTATAGGGCTGATATTTTGCCAACCTATTTGGGCCCTGCAAATTTGCCAGAGGTAGACAGATAAAGACTCAAGAAATAAAGGAAAGATGTGTTGAAAATACAAGAAAGAGATGGGGGAGAGAGACTGAATAAAATTGATTTTGAATTCATATTTCACTGTCGCTAAGATTTAAATCACAGCTGGATGTATGCTCATGCTCATGTGATACCAAAAGAGGGGAACAGGTGTATAATATACACAATATTTCGTGTACAACGGTCCAGCTGTAACTCAAAGCATCCTCTTTGTGAGATGTATGAACATAATAAGCTTCATTGTCATACGTGTAGGCTATGGCAAGGCTGTGACACAGATGAGAATTTCCATGTGCATATTGAGGAAAACTTTTAGGGCAATTTGGTGGATATATCCATACACCAACCGCTAAAAGTCCAGAGATTATTATTAAGTAACCAAGATAAACTAAGAAATAGAATAGATCCTGAGCCAAGGGAATGGCTGTGGTAGTGTTCGTACTGTGGGGTCCACGATATATAAATCCTAATAAATATGCATGAACGATCTCACCTGTTTTTTGCATATGTATTTTTGACTATACACAGGACAGAGACAACTGAGAAAAACCCTCATAAACATTTAGAGCCACCCACCATTCATTAATATTTATGACCCAACTCGCAGCAGAGAGGCATTTCAATATTACACATCTCGCCAACCCAAACTCAAGGTTTTCCCTCGCATTGTCAAGTGAGAAAACTCGGCCCGACTGTGATATGTTTTGTTCAGATATGTTGTGCTCTACCTTTAAAGCTAGCCTGCAGCCTACAGAGCATAAGAAAGTATACCTGCGATATTGACGGCCGCTAATCACAAAGTGATGTTAGTGTAACTCCCCCCCCTCATGCGCCGAGAATATTAACTAGTTCAAAAAGTAGAAGAACTGTTAAAACAGCGATGGCGGGAAGGGGATTTCAGCGAGTCCAAAAAAAAAATGGCGTAACGCACGTAAAATAGATGACTCGTGTCACGCTTCAGACAAAGGCAAGCACCACTCCATGCATTGCGGGGTTAATTTGACGCCTGACATGGGGATAGAATAGAAGACAGGACGTGAAAATGAGGTAGATGGAGAAACGCAATGGGGATTTGATTAGATGGCCAAGACTAATTGTTCCCTGGCGATACGCACCGTGCTTTTAGCTGCGATAGAGAGATGAGCAAGAAGCAGAGAGGAGAAGGGAAAAAAACAGACCAGGAGACGATGATCACACACACACACACACACAAGCACATGCACATACAAGCAAAGGGAGGCAGGAGAGTATTCTGTACCAGGCTAAAGGGACAACACATTGATCACAGATGAGTATCTCCTCTAGTCGTCACTAAGAACCCCATGAGATCTCAGTTGCCTGGTCCACTAATCCCCCAGCGTTGATATCTCACATCTAACTGGAATCAGCATTTGGCTCAGTGTGTGGCAGTGCTGGGGGAGTTTCAGCACACAAACAAAGCAGGCCCCTAATGAGACACATGACCAAACAGCAACAAGCTGTGTTCTTATTAAAGGCCCCATCTTCCTCTGAGCTGAACAGTTGGTGTTGCTATGTCACTGTGGGACGACACTGTAGGTCAGAGAGGTAAGGTAAATTAATTTCACACATCAGGCACAATTCATTGAAATTGCATTTTCACAACGTTGCATTTCAATTTTAGCCTTTCAGTCTCTTCAGAAATCGCAACGAACTACATAACTTGAATACAGTATGTGATATATTTTACAATAGGGCACTTTTACGTGTGGGGGTGGGGTGAAATATTAATAGTGGTGGAGACCCGTGTCTTTGTCAGGTTCATAGGTCACACACTAGTCTGGGATACTCTCTAGATGGTCTCAGCCTCTTCCGTCCATAAGCACTATGTCATATAGCCAACTCTGTGCTGAACGTCTGATATATACCCTCGTAAGCCAAACACAGGACTCTGACTTGGTCGTTATGAATGTCAATGGGTACTGACGCAGTTAGCCAGCGCTGTGTCCAAGACATTATGTATGTAAAGGCTCTGCAAGACTATTCTCTAGATAGTTTTAGCTATTGTGGAAGGGTGTCCACATTGACAGTTGTCAGTCTATGATATGAAGGCCTTCATGACCTGGGTTTGTCTTTGAGTATGTGTATCCAGGCCTCATACCCTCAAGGTTGTCTGGAGTTGTCTGTGGATGTGGGTTGGATACATAGTTTATGAACAGCTTAGCACAGAGCTCATTCTTTGAGCATAGATCTTCAGACATATCATGTTAACATCAGTGTATCTGCATCCTACTGTACAACCGTGAACAACTCAATTAATATTGTGCTTTTATGAAACCAAGTTAGCCACACATTTGTTCAGTACAGCGGCTAACATGTTATCATCTCAACTTGGACATGAAATACTGCTAATTAACACCAAAGTCTGAAGCAAGCTCGCAAGGAGCACATGCCTGTTTAATGCAGTAACATATGATGTCGGCTATTTTGAATCCCCCAGTCAGTTGTCTCATAACCTCAATGCATTCCCCCTAAGGCCTTAGCAAACATGCAAGCGTGGCAAAAACGAAGCAGGGCACATTCAGTCACCTCAAATCAACCTGTGACAAATGATCCTTACTTAATCATAAAGGCAAGCTGTCACAAGGGAGCACATTACCCACCTTATGCCACTGCCATAACATGGTGCACAGACACGGACAGACATAAAGGGTTAGAACTGCGCCCAGGGCAACATGTTCTCATGCACCTCTAGTGGATGTGAGCAGACACTTGAAGCGCATGAGAGTCAAGGTTCCGTGTGGAGTCTTGTGTAGTACAAAGCACGGCTGTGTCATCTGCATATAAAACACGTGGTGGGTCCACCTCAAACCTAGCATGGATGCATAGCATGTGCAACTGTGTGTGCGTGTGTGTGTGTGCATTTGCAATGTGTGGATTTCTGCTTTACAAGGACGTTCTTAACCCAGTCTGTAGCACACAGTCAATTAAATCCAGGCTCTCATTAATGAGAACTGGTGCCAGGTACAAATGCCTGCCCTCGGGTGAGCATTCATAATTGAAAAGAACTTTGGAAATTCATTTTTATAATAACGTGGGCTATAATCGAGGAACCTTTATTCCCCCCCTATTTTCCTTTTTTCCTCGTCTCCTTACCAAACACCATAAATAACATAATGAGGTTTATATGAGGATCTACGTGTCTATGTGGGCCGTTAATCAGGAAGAATAACGTGTACAACTATCAGTGCATAGTTTGTGATTTAGCATATTAGGCTATCTTAATTCTGATTGATATGAAATATACAATCTGTATAATATACAATAATCTTACATTTAAGAAATATCATATCTATATACAGCAGCATATGATGACATTTATATTGTGTTGTGTGTAGCAATGGGCTGTGTGGTAACCAATCTTATCATTTTAATAATGTATGCTACTTTGTCAGCGCTGGGAAAATAGCCTGTTATAATTCCACCCAATTTACATCACGGTCAACATGGCTGATGAGCAAGAAGCCTTGACACGTATAAGCACATAATCAAACCACACGGTACCATATCGGCGAAACAGCAGTAAACCTGCATTATGAAGAGTAGAGAGGGTTATATGTTACGACTACTACTAGAACTAAATGATGTTTATGTGATGACCTAACCTAACGAATAAAAAAAGAAAGAAATGGTAAAACAACAATAAATCAACGTGTTCAGCATGAGAGCCGGCGAAACGATCACAGTCCCCTGATGGCCCCGGAGCCCCACACTGAGAAACCACTGGCGTAGAGAGCAGTTCCAGCCACACTAGGAGTTGCAACAGATGGCCCTGCCAGCGGACACACCGTGCTGCTTCCACGGTTCCCTGGAGGTTCCCTGGAGGTCCGTGGTGACGCTATAGCAGCCAGCAGTAACCCTCGTAACCCTCCCAGTTGAATCCCCAGGAGCCTGTTGCTTCAGGGCATAGCATGCATATTTCAGATGTAGCCTGGGGGGGGGCGCGCACGCACACACACACACACACACACACACACACTAAACACAACTGGAAAGCCTGCTCATTATCGTTGACAGGCACAACCAATGAAATATTTTATGAATCAGAAATGTGTAACGAGTATGTGTCTAAGTATGTGCCTTGCATTTAGATGTATGTGGCTGTTGGACTGTTTAAGGTTGACAGGCTTCAGTGTGAGCTAGGATGTGTGTGTGTGTGTGTGTGTGTGTGTGATGCTGATGAGGATAGGAGCTTACTGGTGGTCTTAACTGAGCTGCTAATGGCCCCGTTGGGTGTGAAAATATGTTCCACTGTCTGTCTTTATTTAGCACACTGGTCTGGACCTCTCACTGTGTGTGTGCGTGTGTGTGTGTGTGTGCGCGCATGTGCAGGTGTGTGTGTAGGTTAGTGAGCAGATGTGTGCACATGTGTAGGTGTGTGTGTCCGTGTGCGTGTGTGTGTATATGTTTCTGTGAAAGCACAGACTGGGTAGTGGATGAACCGTTAATATATGGGAGGAACTGTGCCGAGACGCACACATCTACAATATGCATGTGTGTCTCTTATGTGTTTCTGTGTTCATGGTTGGACAGAAGCGTGCGTGCTTGCGTTTGGTGATGAATACTTTATTTTGTCCTGGAGTCTGTTGCTAACTTTTCTGGTCAGAAAATAAAATAACAACAATACAATACAATACAATACAAGCCTGCTAACAGTTTTAATCACACACAAAGAGAGAGACACCCGTGTGAGACGATGTCTTACTGACAGCCCTATTGTTTCTGTTCGTAGCTCAATGGAGCCTGCTCGGTAGCACTACATTACCCACGATGCCATGATGTTGATTATCTTTCCCACCTGCTGCTCTACTGAGCAACTCAAGGTGCAGTTCAACTGGACAAACTCCTATAGCCTTCCTGACACGCTGGGGTCCCCAAGACCCCCTGGGGTGAGCAGAGTGTATAACTGTTAGTGCAGAGAGAAGATGACTAGAACCCTGCTGAAAACGTTGTGAGGAACAATATAATTATGTTCTTGAAGTAGGATGCCGTGAAACAGTATGACTCTAACAAGTACACTTTACTTTGGAACTAGCAAAGTTTCAAGACATTTTGTATTTTAAAGACATACTTTATCCACTATCAGGTTTGATGTCAAATAGGGAGGTTGGGGTTAATCTCTATGAGCAGTACAATAAAGTACGATGTGACTGGGAGCTTCACTGGGCACCGGTGACCCAGTGTATAGCACTGTGGCCTCACAGCCAGAGGGTCCCGGGTTCCAACCCCAGTCGTCCTGGCCTTTCTGTGTGGATTTTGCACGTTCTGCCTGGGTTTACTCTGAGTGCTCTGGTTTCTCCCACTATCTGAAAACATGTTAGGTTCATTCTCCAGCCAGTGCCATCTGACCAGTGACACTGGCTCCAATCTGGTGTCCAAGTTGGTCGCTGGCTGCCTACTGCTCCCTTGAGGGTTAAGGGATGCATTTTGCTACATATATGTGTATGTGACAATATAAGCACATTTACCTTTCTAGTAACGGCTGGCATACCAGTTTGAAAGAGGTTGCAGCATTCAAGCCCTAGCATTTTAATCAAGTGCCAGCGAGCACATTTATTTCCTCTCCAATCGCCTTCTCTTCGCACTCATCCTCTGTAGGGATTAGATAGGAATGTCTGGCCAACATCAGTCAGCGGAGCTAAAACATTAAATGCCTCCCTAAACAGCCTCGGCCAAGAGGGACGGTGCGCTAATAAATCTACGTGCTAACCTTTAGCCGTGACAGGCTAAGCCCTCACTGTGTCTGCCCGCCTCTATCACTCACCCCAGAGCATCACAGTATGTCTCCCGCCATTGCATAATGTCTTACAAAGCTACGCTAAGCGGTCGGCACCGCTCAAAGAAAATGTTTTAGCCGGGACCTGCTAATTTATAAACATAATAAATACATATAGTATTACTATCATACTATCATGCACATATATGGGCGTGTCCATAAATGTGTCTGTGGTTTCTTTATTTGTGCCAGATGCTTTGTACCAATATGAAATACACATATATGTCTCTGTGTGTAGGTGTGTGTGTGTGTGTGTGCGCGTTTGTGTGTGTGTGTGTGTGCGTATGTGTGTGTGTGTGTGTGTGTGTGTGTGTGTGTGTGTGTGGTGGGTCATATGTTATATATACCACCTGAGGCAGCTTTTTACAATGGCGAAAGCATATCATGAAAATGTATAGGAATATATGAGACCTTATTTGTAAACATAAATATAGACTATAGAAACCCACGGGGAGTAGTGATGTGGAAATGTAAAATACAATTTGATAATATCTTTATTCAGTAAGCTGGTGTTGTAGACCTGCGTGCAGGTCATGTTCTAGTCTGTAGGAGGCCCAAGGCAATATTTTAATTCCAACCTAAGTGTCATGTTCTCAGCCAATCAGATGCATCCCAAGCTAGGAAGAGGACTGGGAACTTGTAGCTGTTTTTGCACTCATGTGTGCGTGCATGAGCGAGCTGTCTTAATTTCCCAGAAGATCCAGAAAAAAAAATCTCCTCAGTGGCAAGATCAGTGCACTGAGCAAATCATGCCATTATATTTATGGAGAATAATCAAATGTTGCATTATGGGATACAATAAAGCCAGCAGGGGTCACACATGGTACAATCATATGGATAAAACCACTGCACAGAACATCCTTGTTCCCAGCCTTACAGTAACAGCCACAAACTGTAACCTTCATTAATTAAAATGTTGAACTTAGACTCTCGGAGAACCTAAACAACGTATCAATACTAAAACAACATATGGAGGACGTTTCACACAGTTGGTTCTTCAAATAATTTTATAACATATCCATGAAGACTTGTTGGGAATGGGATGATGTTGTTAACAATGCAACCGATTGTTCAGCAAGCCAACGACAAATTTCAAATAAGCAAATCTTAAGGCAAATGCTTACACGTCAATACACGTGGCTATTCATAGGCATGCTGCCATGCATATCAGTGTTATTTTGTAATTTGGTGTGCTTGAGGCGAAGCACGCTTGCCCATTAGCAGAACAATGCTTGTGCAGTAGCCAATTAAAAGCTGATGTTTCAGAGATGATCTTATTTTAGCAACATAACATACTGTAACATTTTAATGTCTATAATTTACGTGGATCTGTTTACTACAGTCATATGTCCTCAAAACTTCCTATAATGACTAGACTAACTGACAGACAGGACTAATGAGTCCCTTTGCTTTTTCATTTTTGAGACAAAATGGAACTTTACATCTGTTTAAATAAATAACTGATACCAGTACTGAACGCAATCAAACACACTAGAAGCGAGTGAAGACAATGCAGTTTGGTTTGAGGTTATTACATACTTTCAATCTTTGTCTGTGTGACATGAACCCACAAGAGAGACTTGATTTGCACCGTATAGGAAGACTAGAAAAAAAATGTTTAAAAAGGAAAGGATAAATGAACCAGCTGGTGCAGACTAACCGACACAAGCCCGTGTGCTAATATCATGCCTAAATGACCCTGCTAACCCCTGGTAACTATGGGGGTGTCTGTAATCCGCACCCAGCCTGTTGAAACATTAACACTGTAGAACAATGTTCTCTGGATCTTAATAATGTATGGGCAAGTACAAAATGTGAATTACACAATAAGCAGAGAGACGCAAGGTGTATGGAGAGATGGAGCAAGGACAAAGGGCAGAGGAATATAGAAAGAAAACATACTCTATGTGCCGTAAGATGGGCATTTATAAAATATGAGTTATGTTTCAGAGATGAATTCAGTGATACATATTCACAACCAAAGGGTTGTCCAGATCCCAACTGACTTCTAGAATGAACGCTTCATTATTCTGGATAATTTAACGTTCAAAACTCCTCATTAAGTTGAGCTGCTATAACCTTCCAGACTCATTGGAGCTCGAATAAAAACTCAGAAAATATTGAATAAAGGACCATTCATTATCGATGGCCGTCATTCCAGTGATGCTGCTAATATGCTCACAATAACAAATCTAGAATCCCACCCAGCAAGCCTGGTACCATTTTATATTGTGTTATTGCTTAATACTTTGCAGGAGTTTAACAGCTGCTATTATCACCCAAAATTCACAAGAACATTGTGGGCGAATGTGAACTGCCTTTTGTGTGAGATAATATTAATTAATTCAAAATAATACTTACTTTAAAAGGGGAATTTGGGAGATAATTGTCTAAATTGCCAGTTAGTGAGGATGATTAGTGTAGGTGAATACATGTAGTGTTTGATAGCTGAGGAGGTTTGAAGGAGATGGCCGTTATCCACATCAATCGTGACTCACTGCGTGTTCACTCCGCAGTATGCAAGGAAACAATTACACTCTGTACTCTTGTTAGAAGGCATTTAATGGACTGAAATTGACAAGTTAGCCGCTGTGCGATACCACTAGCAGGGCAGCAGGGTAGTGTGGTTGAGAAGATAATTTTGAATATTCAACTGAAAGGCATTTTTAAATGGCTCCTGTTTGATTATTAATTCCTTCTCTGACCCCTTCCCTCCACATTTCTGTCTCTCTGCCTGTCTCCACTGCTAGCAGGTTGGTAGGCCTGCACAATGGAAGCACTCTGCTACATTTCTCAGCGCTATACTGTATGTGCGTGTTTGTGTGTGTATGCGCGCTTTTGAGCGCATGTAATGTGCCTTTGCAAGTACAGTATGTGAGAAAAGCAGACATATGCTCACTAGGGAATGTTTTCCACCCCCCCCCCCCTTCCCACCCCCGTACCCCCCCTGCTAGGATCTTAACAAACTCCCTACGCAAACAGACACACGCTCTTCCCCCTCATCCGTGTCATCCCAGTGTTTGTCGGGCTGCTTTTCTGCGGCTCACACTGAGACAATGACACATGCGTGCAAACAAGGAGACCCCCGCCGTACCCTTGATATGCGCTGGGACATGCAGACACACGCAAATCGCTAGCTTCCCCTCTGGGGCACTTGTGATCATTTCCCTGTCCCCTTTCTCCTCCTGTAATGAAGGGCATGTCTAAATAAAGCTGAGGGAATGGCCGAGGCGGGATAAGCTGCTTGGCGGGGCCAATTAGCCCCATCACACCTAACCCCCCACCCCTTCCTCCTCCTATGTTTCCCTCTGACCTCCTGCTGTGTCCTCAACTGTGGAGCTAGCACGGATAGCGCTCGTGTGCGTCCTGCTAGCAAACAAGTTATGCTTTAGCTACAGTACGGTTGTTGAAATGATTGCCCGCTAGCACCGTCATGGGAAGGGAACCTATGTTTGGTATATGGAGCTGGCTGTAAAATATCTGGGCCGAAGCAATTAGAGCACTGCATTTTTAGAAAAAAATCTATCACTGGTTGCGGAAATACAATAATAATTCAGCATTTTATGCAGCATATGATGACGAAATGCATTTAGAAAATTCCAAGAATTCATTATTTTAGATTAGTAGAATTATATGTATAGGCCTACAGAATATGCATGTATTGGTCAACATTGTCTACACAGAGTTTAATATTATTATTTTTTTATTATTATTAATATTATTATTATTATTTTTTTATTATTATTTACTTTATTTTTATTTAATTTATTTTTTTTAGTTACATTTTGTTTGAGATTTAAAATGTAATCTGTGATGGATTGCATTTTAATTACATTTCCATATATAATTCCCCCCCAAAAAATATGTAATTTCCTAGCTCACCTAATCTGATACATATTGTTGTTATTTACACATTATTTATGAGTATAGCGCAGTGGTGGGCCGTCCGGGCCAGCAAGGCCTTATCTGCTGGCATAACATAAATCATGATCATAATTTGATAAAAGTTAATTTAATTTTGAATTTACTTTCCCTAAATATATAAAAATATAAAAATATTACACATATAATACATTATACAAATTCTCTTTATTTTCGTGTGGTTTTAAGGTTAGAGTTTTTATCCAATCAGAATTCAGTAATCTTGTGTTGCTAGGCTGTATGAAATCTGCCTCAGAATCAACAATGCTGGCGTCTGTGCATTGTAAGTGAACGGGCACATACAGTTGATAGACAGTTGCGATAGCCAATCAGATCATGAGTTGTTGACAGTAGGCTACCTAGCTGGTGTCACGTTGTGATTGGATACTCACTTCCTGCCCTAAAACAGGAGAAGGAGGATAGCAGCCTACTCACTTGTGATTTCAACGCAGATCAATCAAGCTGCACCGGAGCCGCACCCGGTTAGCAGTGAGAGAAATCTAATATATCTACTCGCTTTTTTAACCCACAATGTGTTTTAGGTTGGTGTCTTTCAACATTGTCTTTTAATGTTTTGCCCTCCTTCGGTCATCTTGTTGGTGTCTCTCTAATATTAAACTGCGATTTTGTGTTCAATCTTGTAAGCTTGCCTGTATTCTATGTGGACTTATTAAAACTTTTTGGACAGGTAATTTTAAATACCCTTTTATGTTTTAGTTTTGACAGTACCACATAGAGATGTTTTAATTGCTGATGCGGGTTTATTGATTTTTAAATGCGCTGGAAAATAGCCCGTTTTGTACACAATTGATGCGATGCAATACCCAGTAGTGCGTATGTGTGTTTCTGTATACTATTTCTCCAGCCGTGGTCACGCGGTGTCATAAATGAATGTATTATGAGGTATTTTTTTAGTAGGACATCACTGAAGGCCTAGGTGTTTAATGCACGGCCCGTCACTGGTATAGCGAGTTCCGGTCTTTTCTGTTGTACAAAGATCAACATTCTATTCTGTGGAGCAAAGGCAATTGGGCTGGGGGTCTTTTAAGATGCCTTTAGGGGTCAAAGCTTGATCCTAAAAGGCTCAGGCCTGTGAAATGAAAGGCTATTGTGGCCATTTAGAGAGGCGGTAATCTTTCATTCTATCTCCTAATGAGCTTTTATTTCAGGTGACGTTTGTGATCGTGCCACACTGTGCTAACCCTTACCGGTCACAGAGAGAGAGCAAATATACGTGGGAGCATAACAGTGGATGCTGAAAAGAAGGAAACAGGGGGAGAGCCATTAAAAGGCTTACAACTACATTTTCAAAATGCTAAACCCTGTAATAAAATCCCCTTTGAGCAGACCAGCTGAGAAACAAGGCTTTATACATTAATGCCCATGCAGAAAGCAGGGGCTTTATTGGAAGGGTGTTAGGGCTGTATATTCCAGTGAACAGAGGTTGACAGGCACCATGTTGTGGTCAGGGTCTCCACACACACTGCTGTCAGGCAAAGCTTGCAGTCCCTATAAGACACTCCATCACTGGAAGGGGTTAGTGGGTGACGGACACCAGTCAATACTGTAGCTCTGTAGAATAGCGACGGCATCGTAAACATGAATCGTACACATGTTGGGAGGTTATTCTGCATCCGCATGCCCTCCCCGCAACCTTCCATAGATGTCAGACACCTCAAATGTCACAAATTACTGATGGGTTTATCTTCCATGTAGTGCATTGTGGGATATCTCAACAACAGAGCATATAGTGCACCCTGTGAGTGACAGGTTTATAATACAGGTGGCAATTTAAATGACACCCTCAGCTAAGTGGCAACTCGTCTCCTTTCAGTTCACCAAATGTGTTCTTGTTCTTGCCGTCTCTCGTCGTGGCGACAACCATTCCGCTCGCCTCATTGAGTGAAAGCTTGTTCAAACGGAAGAGCATTGGCTCCGCCGTGATTGGCAGGTCCGCCTCCCACCTCAAAGAGCACGTCTTCCACCGTCTGATGAGGGCCTGTGTACGAGTGGACCCTCAAAGCACACCCCGCTGCCTCTTCAGTGCCTCTTACTCACTCAGGGGGTCCTTCGTACTTCGCACACTATATTACAAAGCACATCCTCCCACTAAAATAACTTGTAACAAAGCACGGCATTGGTTCCATTCGGATAGGACATGATCTCCAGTCAAAAAGGCAAAGGAGGACTTTATTGTTCCGCCCATAAAATGAACGTGAGTAAAAATGTTATGTGATGCTAAAGTCATGCCTCAGAGATGATTAAGGTACTCATTCACTGAAGACGGCCTATAGACACTTCACAAACACATGTGCACTGTAATGTAACGCAAAGACTGAAATGTAGCCTGTACTTTTGCTCCCTTGAAATGCAGTCATGAAGTAATTTGGTGTCGCTAATGGAAGTATCGATACAATACTATTGCATCTATATACACACAAACATATCTATGGTGATATATATATATATATATATCATGTGATGTTTCACTTTTCATTTACCCATCCTGAGCAGAAGCCTTCCCCCTTCCCTTTTCTTATTACGTTATTTTACATTTCTTTCATAGCAGAGCTTTTAAAATTGGCATTCTTAATTCGCTATAGCCTTGGATCGAAAACTTGAAGTAATTGAATGTACTGTACTGTATGTACTATATGTGCAGTATGAGTACTTCAATGTAGCTTTATGATGGGAACTTGAGCAGCTGGTATGAGCTGCTTCATTGCCGCAACAACCTTCCTCTTCTCAAACATCCATTCATATCCCCTCTTTGTTCTGTACCTATTAACCACACTCCTCTTCAGTCCTTATATAACTCCTTACACTCTCAGCCTTTATCATTAGCATCCATCCTCACCCCGCTTGGGTTCCCGCTGCCCATCTTCCAAACCCTCACGCTCCACATCTACCAACACTGCACATAGACCAGGTGACCTCTTCAAGGATAGAAGCCACTCCATCTGTGATCAGGTTTTGAGTTTGAGTGACAGGATTGCACAGGCCAGAGACCCTTGTCCATTGAGTGCTGAGATCATACGGCACTTGAAGACTTGAAAATGACAATATAGATTACTAGGCATGTTATAAGAGGCAAGCAATACACCAGCATTTTATACTGGACCAAAAATGGATCTTCCTAATTGATTTTCAGAAAAACTGGGACTTGTGTAATCTTTGACGAATGCAATATGGACTTCTGGATCTTGCACAATTTCCCTAGTAGCAAACTTTGTGAGATTTTAAGATACTGTAGACAGTGTATACAATATATCTCTATCATGGTATGGCTTCGACACAGGCCACTGTTAATGTATATGTATTGCTCTAATTGCACTGCGTCTGCTAACAACAGGCTAACAAGCTAACGCCTCTGTGTCTTTGGTAATTCATTTCTCCTGCTGCTGAAGGGAATGCGCAGTATGTGTTGCTGGTAACTCGGCTATCAAAATTAATTATTGAAATTCCGAATCAGCAAGAGACACAAACGTATATGAAGTAGCGCGGGAGGCAGTAATACAACTCGGAAGGCTCCACTCCTCCAGTCACATGACCTCAGGCAGCATGCGGAAGGCGGGCACAGCCCTGAGAGGCTGAAGTCAGGGGTGCATGGGTGTGGGCGGGGCTTCAGAGAAAGACATAACGAGAGTGTAGGAGGAGTAACGGGCGTCTTCTAATTGCACGCATTTGCTCTGCTCGTCACCGCCGAAGGTCAGCACCATCCCTCACGCTTGTCACTTGCCACGGCAACAGCGTGGCAGCTGAGGCGCCTCAGACTGACAAGCTATTGGCCGTCTTCTCCCCTGTCCCCACACCCAAACACACACACACACACACACATATAACAACGTCCCTCTATATTCTATTGCCCTCCGGTCCCATAATGCAGTGATGTGACATGCTTCATTTGCCCCATCCCCCCAGCGTACTCAGACACGGTTCAGGTGCGGTGCATAATGTATGTATTCACAGCCACACAGCGATAGACCATCAGTCTATATCTGCCATGAAGAGTAACGGCCCAGGGGACGATCATTTCGGGGCCAACAGGGGCTTGCTAAGATTCCCCCGTTAGTGTCCCTTCTTTATGGACCATGGGGGGGAGACGGTGTCACAGTCGGGGCTGCTTTGTTGCTACCTGTTGCTATCAATAAACAATGGCTCCCAGTTTCCTTTCAAAAGGGGTAAAGAGTGAGAGAGTGAGAGAGAGAGAGATAGAGAGAGAGAGATAAAAGGAGGAACAGAGATGCCCATTCACCCACCAATCTGAGCATCCATTCATCCATTGCTTTTATCCTTCCATCCACTAAACCACTGATCCTGTGGGGTCACGGGAGGTGCAGGCATTGTTTCCATAGTCTGCCAGACCTCCCGGATCAGCCAATCACGGTGTTCCTTTTTATGCATGTAATAATCTATTTTTTTCTTTATTTTTATTTTTTTACGGTATCCAGTGGGATATCTAGTGCTAAAAGTTAGATGACGGCTCTCTCTGTCTGTCCCTCCCTCTGTCTCCCCTTCTCTCTCTCTCTCTCCCTCCCGCTCTCTCTCTCCCCTTCTCTCGCTCTCATTCTTTCTCTCTCTCCCGGCTTTTCTCCTCTCCCTCCCTCCCCCACCGCCCTCGAACTGTCCGCTGGGAGCTGAGAGCTGTAGCGGCAAGCCGACATTCGCAATGCAATTAGCGGTGTCTCTGCTGTTCCCTGCCTGCTGCGCTCCGCTCCCGTTACGATGCAGATCAGCGCTGCGCGGGGTGTGCAGAACTGCATTGTCCCGGGAGCGCAGGATGCTGTCATTGTGAAGGGAAAAGGGCAGGGTGCCCTTTTGCCGAGCCAAGCCAGGGCGGCGCAGCGCCAAAGAGAGATGGGACGGATATGGTCCTTCAGACGGGAGCTAGAAGCAACTCCAATGCATCCCCCCCCACCCCCCTCCCACGCGACACCCCAACCCTACCCATCGCCCCCGCCATTTGAGTATGCTGCAGATGACGGCCACAGAGAAGCACCCCCCCACACCACCTTAGCCTTTCCCCTTCCCCCAAAAATGCCTAGGCAAATGTTTAATGTAAAAGTCATGTAATTGCCAAAAGGATGGAAAATGAATCACCTTTTGAAGTTTACTGTTGCTGGGAGTAAAGGGATAGAGAGAGAGAGAGAGAGAAAGAGAGAGAGAGAGAGAGATAGGGGTGGGGGTACAAACATTAACCTTAAAAGGAAGTGGACAATATGAGTGAGAGATAGTTCTCTCTCACTAGTGTCCATTTAACTCTCCGAGGTAGAGCAGCAGAGCAGAGGACAGGTGTAGACTCGAAGCAACACTGTTCGGAGGTGGGTGTGGGCGACAGATGTGTTAGGAGTGTCTGAGTGAGTGGGTTACATGGCAATACTTCACAAGAGTGTGTGTGTGTGTGTTGGGGGGGGGAGACACTGTTAAGAGTGAAAGGAAGCTCAAGGAAGAAAAAACTGCCATTTTAAATTGAGAGTTAGTCTTCCTAACAGAAGAAGCACATTATTACATAAATCGAGCTTGGTTTAGTTTAACAGAAATGCTGTGCCGTGTCGTACTGCAAATGGTAAGGTTGTCATTTGGATGCATGTGAATTAAATGGCCACATCTGTTATACATTTATTCTTTAACATCTCGCTCATTATATTACATGTTATTGTTTAGTTAATTCAAGTAATTTACATCACTGGGACATAACATTGAACCCAGAATACAGAATTCCCGGGAGGATATGCAGAGGAGAAGGTAAATGGGAATATGGACCTGCATATTAGAGCCCTGCGTGGGACTTGTTTCTTAATCCCGCTCACAGTGACCACAAATTTTGACATTTTAAGACTTTTAAGGATCAGCGGGGACCGCTCCACTGCCAATCCAAGAGATCCCGAGACCCGCAGTATATGTTTGACCGTCCACTCCTGCCCGCAGCAAGTTAAAACTGCTGGTGCCTGCAAGGTTTGTGGTAGGTCCTGCGAGACCAGCGGAATCCCAATCCCAATGCAGCCCTCCACTGCATATACATTTAAATACACAACAATGTTGATGTTGACGATTGTGAGAATGGGTGTTTCCAAAGCTTTCCTCACTTCACTTGAATTAACAATTGACAAAAGAGCCTTGCCAGGAAAATTTCCTTTTACCCGGAAGATAAATGGTATTAACTGATTTCTGCCAAATGAACACAGTTAATTCTTCAGAATGAAGACAGTTAAGCATGCCAACTCAGACTCCCATGGTGTACACCTGCATTTAAAATTGTGCTAGGAATTTGATGTTACATTTTTGGCATCAGTGAACCATTGAAATGAGGACAGTAATTTGTAGTTACTGTATCAGGATGGCACACAGGGCACAGTAGCTGTCGTTTCTAACCTGAATGAATGTTTGGGCATACAGTGGAGACCAGAGCCAGCATCATCTATGTTCTTAGTCTGTCTGATTAACCTCTAGCAAAACTAAAATATGAGTTCACTATGTATCCCTTTCTCTCCTAGAAAACAAACTTAAAGTCAAATGTCATATTAAAGTGCCATGGAGAGTTAGCCACATATATCATATATACTGTATATCAACATTGTGTCAGGGCACACTAAACGTGTGTGTACCCCACGAGAGAAGAAGTGTATTTACTGAAGGGAATAATGATACAAATACTTTCTGGCGGGCTGGGGAATGAGAAGGAAAATCTAGAACACAATACTCGTACATACAAATACAAAAACATGTACTCAGTTACAATTTTACTGAAGGAAAAAGCATAGGACTCAGTGCATTCAATCATAATGCAGCATAGCACTAAGATGGCTGAAGGACTGTTTGTGGATGGTGTCACACAGCTCAAGGTTATTAGCACTATTGCCATGTTTTTTTTTTTTCTCCATCTGCCGAGATTGTATACACTTGCCTGGATAATTATATCCTAATTAGTGATAGATAGCATGGAGTATACAATATGTTCCATCAATGTACTGTATGTGTGTGAATGTATGTTTGTAATTAAGGCAGTTTGGAACATCTGCAGATCTGTGTGAGATATATGCTGTATTTGGGCCCAATCTTACACCCGGCACGATGCGGGGAGTGTCGTTGCTAGTTTCAGAACGACACAGTTGTCATTTTCCCATCTAGCACCCACGTTTTCTAAATAGCAAATGCAATCGCACCCATTTGAGCGCCCGTGGGTGTGTTGATCTAAATATGAGGTGTAGTCTAAGGCATTGCTGGCGCATTGTTATCTTGAGGCAGCGGAAAGTGATTACGCGATTGACCAGCAAAAACCTACAGCTAACGCGCGGCACATTATCAACATGGTGTCGACCATGGCCGGGTTCACAACGATCGTACACTCTGCTTGTTACACATACAGGGACGCAGAGGAGCGCACAGAAATGCAAAGGATAAAAAAATAAAGACGACAATGTGAAATACTATTAGTGTGTAGCCTATAGCAACATATTTTAGGGATCTTGCTCCTCTGCTATCACAAACCCAATGATGCAAGAGCACCTGTACTTTAAAAGAGAATGAGAGATGAAACTGGGATTGGTTTATCATAAGTTACACCCAAAACACACCCATGAATAATGGAGAGAGAAAGTACAACCCTTTTGAACCATGCGCCCGGCAAACTGACCGTTTTTCTACCATTAAAAACCAAACGTAGATTTGGACACGCCTTAAATTAAATTTGCGTCTTGGAATTTGGACTGTGCGCTCAGAGTGTTAAAATAGGGCCTGCAGTATGTTTGTGTGTGTATATGCATGTGATTGGGAAAAGCCTGAAGCCTATATGCCTCTCCTGCTGGTAAATATGCAATGGCCCGTAAGCCTTGCGTCTCTCTACTAAACAGACTGAGATGCTGTGGAGAACATTTGCTTCAAATCCAGAAAGACAGTTTGCAATAATTGCACGGTGTACCACAATTTTACACGCAAATAACATATTTATATTAAGGTTTATGTCCGTTACTACAATTAAGAATTTACATAGTAAAATCTGATTGGTCAAGTCTTGACTTGATGATCAAATCATGTTGTTGTTATTTGCTCATTCATCCATACTGATTATAAGGTAAGGAAATGCTTGGTTCAAACCAGATGTACAATTATCTGTCATTGCTTTATTCACACACAGACTAAGGAGATTATTTAAAAGCACATTAGTTATGTATTAAATATAGTACAATCAGACATTCAGCAGTAGGTAAAATGAAAAGATCTTTGTTTCATGACAAACATTTTGCAACGTTAAGATTGACAGTTGATTCAAACTGCTTGGATTGATTCATCGAAGACTATAGGTGCATTTGGGGTCACCCCTTGTATATTGTTGTTTTTACGTGTTTTTGTAGTGTAAGAAAACAACACAGCATTTACCATGCTGTCTACAGAAAGAAACATTATAGAGATGTGTGCTAGCTCCAGATACCCAAATGGATTTTGTTTTGCTTTTGAATGATACTGACCAATGATGCTGGAGTATGCAGTATTACTAATTTATCACATGAAATACACTGAAAAACCAGAGACATGACAAAAACAAGTGCAAATAACAATAGCAGCATGGTCAATGTGTATGTCGACATGAGAAAAAAATAGAATTAAGAATAAGAATGTGCGGATGTCAGCATTAACATCACTCTGCGAGGAGAATATGTACAGTAAAGCCGCAAAGCAACTCACATTCTAATGAGAAGGCAAAAACACAAACCAGCCTTCTAATCAAAGAAAACACAACCTACATAAATTGCCATGTCAGCACATTTCCTCAACGGCTCTCTTTACTACTGACTTTATGTACATGAACACAACATGAATACTAATCACTTGATGAGATCACATCTCGGGCCTGTGTGTTTGTAACCGAGCATGTGGTTTTTCCAGCCATAATCTCTGTGAGCCTCCGTGGTAAAACAGATGTTATTGAGGGATATGGCCCTAATCCTGTGCTATAATCCACAAGGACCTCTGAATGATATCATAGAGGATATTATGTTCCTAGCTTCAGCGTTTGTCATGGGTGGGGGCTCGGTGGAGGTGGCAAGGCGGTTCTTATTGTAAAGCTAAAGAAGATAGCTTATACCCAGACTGTGCGATATCCGCACTTCCAATTCCAATAAAAGAGGCTACAGGAAGAGAAGGTCAGTTACTGTACACACCTATATGTGTCACTTTCTTTGCAGGATCACAGTACCTATCAGTGGAGATTGTCTCTGCACAAACAAGCCCCACCCGGAAACACTTATCGTAAAACCACAGCATCTTCCTAACGCAGCTTGGTTAGTAATCGACATAGCTGCAATTCACAAACTCAAAGATTGTTTTGCTATTTTTGTTTTGCTGCCATGGTTGAAATGTATCCCCAGGCTAATTTGAAGGAGGAATTTGGTTTTCTTCAGATCATAAAGTATATTATACATTCTTTGAGGTTAGTTAAAGGTTATCATCAAATTTAGAAGAGCATTTAGAAGAGCATACACAATATAAATAAACTACAAGGCAGAGTCCAGTTCAATTGAATAAAAAGTTTGGAGTGGAGCTGAGCACAAAATCCTACCGAGACCCCTAGAGGAATCAAGCAGCACTGTTCACAGTTCAAAGATGAAACTGGCCTCTACCACCTCATGTGTGGCTGGACGGGGATCGGGAAGTAAATCAATATTAATGTTTTCGCTATATCAAAGGATCACTGTTCAAAAATAAACACTCCATGCCCAATATGTCCACCTCCTTCTCCCTCTGACACCCTTCACCTTGTGCACGGAACACACTTTCACCTTAAAAATGTAAGTTCTCACTGAAATGTTGCCATAATTACATGCACACTGCATGCCACACCGCATGCAATGCTTGTGGTGGATTCTCAAGCATCCAACTTTCAGATGAAAAAGGGGGTACATGCCATAGGAAGCTCATCAGGGCACCCAAGACCCACAGACCACAGTTCATATGGAGTGCCCGTTCATGTCTGCCTTCCTTGTCCCGACTGACTCCTTGGGTGCTCTTTCAACTTTGCATTATGTTTTGAATACCAAAGAAAGCGTGAAGGCGATTTATCATTTCAAGGGAGATAAATGGGAAAGGCAAAGTTATGCGAGTGTATGAGAGAGATAGAGGGAAGGGCAACAAGGTTGCACCGAGGTTTGAAACCAGGCATTTGTTTTGTCTGGCAAAGCACAACACAGCAGCCATTTTGTGAACATGAGAAGATCTCTGGCTGAAGTCCATCAAAAAGCCCCTCATCTGTCAATAAGGGGAATATTGTGATCTGACAGATTTGATAACTTTGACATAGGAAATGTTTGACACATGATTCGTAGTCAGCCATCTTTTCTTTGTTATACAACAGAACACAGCATTCATTTAATTCAATTCAGGGAGCTTTATTGACGTAAGATTGCAACACTGTCAAAGGTTTCACAGAGTTCAACATCACTTATCTCATCTTGGATGAAAATAATTCTTGACAAAAATCCATGGGACGGTAACTGCAGTTATTATTCTACTCCAACAAGTATGAACGGGGATTGGCTCACTCATTAATCTGGTCATAGGCTGATATTATTGTAAAATGGACTTCATTTTCATCACGAGTGCTAGTCAAACATCAGGGCAAACACGCCAGGGCTAATCCCTCCATGGTTAAAACACCACAATTACAAGGAGCTCACTGTCCAATTATGGATGTGTGCTAGAGCAGGACAAATACATTGGACCCTCTTCCTGAGAGCAATCTGCTCGCTGTGAGATCAGAGTCAACATTCACACATGCACACACGCACACACACATTGCACATACAAATGTTATATACTTTTGCTCAAGGAGCAGTTTCAGTGCTATTGTGGTTGTGAGCTTGTTAAGTTTCTGCTTTTGTGGTGCAGGAAAAAATTGTAAAATAAAAAAACAATTTTCAAATATGGAAACGCAACAGAGCAACAACAATGTAACACAATGTACCCCCCACCCTGTGCTCTGGAAAATGTCTTCCCTCTGTGAAACATAGCCATTGACGCGTTTCAAACACAATATCAATAGTCGCTGGGGCTCACACGGTAGACCTATAATCAAAATAATAACCCTGACAGTAATTGTTAACAGCACTAATGCCCATAATAATTACAATAAACGACAACATGACGCTTTCAATTGCCATTGTCCATTTAAGGGAATCAATCATTTAGTGGGGGAGATGGAGGAGGTGGGGGTATATCCTTCTTAGGATGCACAGACAACAGCACTGGGTGACAAAGTGTTATTAACGCCTTTTAAGGGCTACAGGGTCTGAACTGGCTGTCACTTGCAAGATAATTGCAACCAGGCAGGGAGATAAGTATATGTGTAAATTATGTTACTCATTTGCCGTCGTGAAGGAAAAGGTCAGGGGTTCTTTGATGGTGGAACTTCTCTGTCCTTTCCATTTTAGGGGGTGTATGGGAGGGTTGGGGCATGCTAATGTGGTGGCCTGAGGCAAGTGGGGAAAATACATTAACACCAATATTAATGGACTGTGTGTGTGTGTGTGTCCAGTAGGGCTGAACGAATAATCATTTTCAAACTGAAATTGCGATTTGAAACAATGTGATTAGCAAATCGCAAGGCATGCAATTTATATGCATATCTGACCCAGTTCTGTTTTTGTAGCGGAGATGGTTGTGTTTGCATGCCGTCCTCCTTGTGTGACGGCCATTCTAACTAATCAGTGCGGTGCTCTTCTACAATTGGCGTATACCAGTCATGCTCTGAAATTCAAGACGACAATATTTCTATGGCACGTACACGCCCACCAACAACAACGTGAAACACTAGAAAACACATTTGTGGGAGCTCTGCTGGAAAATTACCTCCGCTGAGCTAAAAGCAAAGTCGAAAAGTGGAGGGTACTCCCAAAGAAAAGCAAAGAGTGGTGAAGGGACACCACACCCCAACCACTAGAGTGGCTGTAATGAGAATACATAGAGTGCCTGCTAAATCACTAATTTCACTGTATAACAATGAACAGGAGAAGTACACAGAGCTTGTCATCTACACTGCATTGAGAAGTCAAGGAACTAGGTCAACAAGTGAAAAGGAGCATGAAATTACTCATTTAACGATAGAGATCTTAAACATTGGCTAAAACTAATTTCAGAAAATAATAATCCTAATTATTTTTAGATTTGTTTTTTATTTTAGGGATGTTGAAATGCAATTTATGTGTGCTTGAACACATCTAAATAATTGTCTAAATATATGCCAATGTGCACGGACTATTGTTGCATGTCCTAAAATGCAATAAATACATGCTTTAAATAAATAAATTCGGCATCTTTTCATTTGAATATAGTGCAGTTAATATAATATTTTGATGCCATCTCCATAATATGTAACACATTGAACTTTGGCGTGTACTTTGTGTACTTTGGCGTGTACTTTGTGTACTTGTGGCGTGTACTTTGTGTACTTTGGCGTGTACTTTGTGTACTTTGGCGTTATGTATTTGAGAGTTTTAAGAGCGCTGCTGAGAAGTGTGTTAGCTTAAGCCTCTGACCGAACCCTGCTGCACATGGTTCAAGATCAGCTATTACTGTCAGTAAATCATTACTGACCCACACTCACTGTAGGTTTACTCTGTGCGTGTGTGTGTGTGTGTGTGTGTGTGTGTTTGTGTGTGTGTGTGGCGTGTGCGTGCGTGCGTGCGTGGACCATTAATTGAAGACCATGACAGTAATCACACAAAACTATCCAACTGTTTATATCATTTGTGTAAATTGTCTAATTGTGTGTATGCATACACACACTGGCATGGGTTCACGTTCCTGTATGGACATTTGGTCATTTATTAGCTTGTTTGTGCGCACGCAAAGTGGTATCTGCTACAGTAGCTTAAAGCTTTGTCAGATCCAGACATTGATCTAGATCTAGTAGGGCTAACAGACACACAATATGTGCCATGGTATCGCTCTGCTGCAGTCCAGCCGTCTCTCCACTGAGAGGGTCTATTTTAAGAGGCAAGCCGCTACCTTCGATCAGACTGTCCCTCTGTGAGCCTGCCGGACGACTATGGGAAATGGGATCTGTCTGTGTGTGAACTGTATATACCTCCTTGTATGTGTGTGTGCTATCATAAATCTGAATGTGCATTGTGTGCACTTGAGTGGAAATGTGTAAACGTGTGTGTGTGTGTGTGTGTGTGTGTGTGTGTGTGTGTGTGTGTGTGTGTGTGTGCGTGTGTGTGTGTTGGTGGTTAGTGGAAAAGGGATGGGCTGCTGTGGTTAAAAGTGTCTTCATCTGGAAAAACTCAACCTTGGTCTGGTGTTTTTGCCCAGAATGCAGTGTGTAACTGTCCACACACACACACACACACACACACACGCACATGCACACGCACACACACAAACACCACAGTCAGCCATAAATATCCCACTTTCCCACTATGTTTTCCCTTGTGACAACATTTTGGACAATTCCATTGTTTAACTGTTTATTATAACTCCTGCCTCAAAACATAAGTGTAGCGTTTGTCTCTGCACACGTATATACACGTACGTGGCTGTGTGTGAACATCTGTGTTGCTCACAGTTACGGAAAGAGGTGGCAGGCACATATTTTGTAGATTTGCACGACGGTTTTCGAGGACCTTTCAGGGTCTTTTCAAGGTCTTTCCATGAAAAGCGTAAATGGGTGGGATAGAGATGTGTTAAGTGGTTAAGAACATCAGGCTCCTTTCATCTAGCCACAGGCGAGGCAAGATGTTTTTTTTTTTTTTTTTGCAATGTCATTAATTTTTCCTGCCCTGCTCAAACTCCCCTCCACCGATTGTTTTGTTTTATATTCCTTTGACCTCTTCCCCCACCATTCACTTCAGGAGGGACCATTGTTGTTGGCGTGTTACCGAGAGGCTTCTGTTGTTTGCAGTCTCATCCACAGAACCAAGGGCAGCCCGTTTTAACAACCACTGATAGTGAGTGCAAGGACAAATGTTCCTAGGCTCAACATGCACGAAGCCTTACACAATCCCTGTGAGACTCTAAACAAGGCAATGTTGTCACATATTTTATTATGCTCTTTGACAAAAAGTTAATTGGCTAATGTTAATAATTAAACAAGGCCACACGTCACCAATGAGAAAACAGCATTAAAATTTGAGGAGAGAGAAAACGGATGTGGCCCACGTTGCCCCGTCTGTGCTCAGAATTAGATTGTTGCGTTACAGAGGCGCTCTGTTGAGCTTAGAGCGCGTACACCGTCCCGAGTCGCTCCAGCAAAGCAGATGTCTTGAAGCTCCCCCCTCTGCTCTGAACATGCACTGATAAAAAAAAACTTTATTAACACCTTTTACAGTCCCATTCTCCTTTCCCCGCACCTGACGTATATACAGTATGTGAGGGCATTAGCATCCAGATAAAGCGGTTCTGCTATTTCCCCCCACATATAACGCACACTGCGGAAATTAGTTCTCAGGTCCGCCTGATAACAGTGCTGGGCAAATTCATCATGTTTTCTTTTAGCTATCCCATTGCCCTTTCCTTTCTCCACGTGGAAGGGAGCAGAAAACTGCTATAGCAGATACCACTGAACCGACAGACTGCAGAGGCTTAGAGGGAATCCAATGCACAAGGGAATGCTTTGGCGTACAAATGGTCTGCCATCTTGAGATAGAAAACAAACTGCTCCGCCAGCATGTACGTCTTCTATTATAGCGCTCACTCATCCTACCAGCACGATCCAACTGTGGATTCTATGAACATTCGGAAACCGCGGCTCCTAAAACCTGTGAGCTTACAAGTTGTTCTCTGAAAGCAAAATGGGCATGTGTCTGTGATAGGGGGTATAGGATGTTAACCGTGTATGAGCATATTTTCAAAAAAACCTTTTAAAGCCATTTAGGCATTCTAAGCTGTAAGAACATTAAAATGGCAGAGAAGATGGATTGTGAAATATCAATGAGTGCTGTTTTATGATGGGCCAAAAACCAAGCTGTTGTTTGGTTATTTTTTAATTTATGTTCTAAAGGAAAAAGAAAAGAAAAGAGATAATCCCTGCAGTCAATATACAGTATGTGGCATGTCGCCTGCTTGCGTGAAAATGCAAATGCCTCTACAAGTAAAACATAACCCATACTCTTTTAAGATAAAAACACGGGAAGGATTATAATACAGCGTTTACAGACACATTTAAATCCTTCGCCACTCAGGAACCTGATAATAGCAAAAAAGAGAACAAGCGAAAAGGGTAAAAAAACACACACTGGTGACCTTCTCTTTGTGTGCTTGTTAGAGAGGGGCAACAGCCTAATACGTGTCTATCCACAGACAGACACTTTTGGCAGGGATAGTAAAGAACACATTTCTGCCAAAATAGCAACTACTGGAAGAAACAAAACACATTCAAACGTTTGCCTCCATGAATATGCATGTCAGAAGCTTTTGTAGTAGCACGCCCAGGGATACAGAGGCTCCTTATACCTTATATAAACACCGGGGAACTGCCTGGGTTGCTGCAGTCATATTAGCGGGACGGGTGTTAGAGACTAAATGAAAACAGGAAAATGCCCCAGGGGAGACTAGTCCAGCTTCGTCTCGTTTGCTAATGAAAGCTGTCTGATCTCTCTGTACTTAACTGCTCCTGCTTGGGAGGAAATATTGGTGCGGTTGTGCTGAATGCATCCTTTTTAGGTGTGAACTGAAGCAGACTAACAGTTATGATTATGCTTATGAGCTCTGAGCTACGTAAATACTCACACAACCGACAGGTCTTCACAACCCAAGCTAATTCACACGTTTCCCAAACAGACACGCATTTTGCACCCACGTCTTAAGGTATTAATTGCACAAGATATTGCTAGTCAAGAAAACAGTGTGCGAAAACTTCTGTTATCTAAAACAAAATAATTTACAGTGGATGCATGCTAACTGCACGGGCACACTGAGGCTTCTTCAGGCTAGCCCAGAACACTTAAGACCTTTATTACAGGCACTTAACCATGGTGCACGGCTGTATTGGTGGTGGGCTCTACTGTAAGTCACAGATAATAGGATGATGCACATAGACACACACACACACACAGTTATGATGTTATTATAGTATCATCTATTCTCTCAGTATAATAAAAGCACCGTTTTTTGTTTGTTTTTTTGTGAGATTACCGCAGTGTGTGTGTGTGTGTGTGTGTGTGTGTGTGTGTGTGTCTTGGACACACTGTATGTTTGCATGCACACACACAAACACACACACACACACACACTATGCAAACTATTAGCACTGGCATTAGTGCGCGTGTATGTGTGTGCGTGCGCAGATGTATGCGCATGTGTAGGCGTACTGCATGTCTGCTGGCTGGTTTTCGTCTCTTATTGCTTTTTCCAGCGGGCTGTACAGGACAATTAGCATTCCAATCCATTCCTCTATAGTCTGCTATGAGATGTCTCCTTGTTCAAAGATAAAAACCCCCCCCCCCCCCCCCCCCCTCCCCCCCGCATCGCGTGCGTGTGTGAGAATGTGCAAAAAAAGGGAGAATGAAAGTGAGAAAGCGATGAGAGATGCTTGCTGTGTAATGGGGTGTCTGTTTGGAAGGGAGCTGAATGCACAGTAAACAAAATCCTCCACAGTCATGGGCTATCAAATGCAAAGTGACAAGGCTAACTCTCTTCGCTAACCGTAATGTAAAAGAGAAAAAAAAGAGAAAAAAAGTCAATATTGCATCTCAGTCAGCTTTCTGTTACAACACACTCAATTGAGTCAGATGGAAAGACAAACAGACATTTTAGAGGGAATCAAAGTGATGGGAAATCAAAGAATGAGCATAGGCGGCAAATACTGAGCTGATTCGATTCCCTCTGCGGATGTGGTAATGTTGAAGGAGCTACAGTTTTAGACCACGAAACACGCACACAAGCACACACGCACGCACACACACACGCATGCACACACGCACACACACGCACGCACACATATGGATAAGGAGAAACACACACACTTGTGCACACGTAAACTAAGCCGAATGCAAACACATATTTAGACACGGTTGCGTGCGCACACACAGGGTACCCTCATTCATCAATATTAGCATACGACAGACACACTGTGGTGCCCGCACACACATTGTGTGTACATGAGCCAGGCAATTTTTGTTGATATGCACCATTACAAGGTACTGTAGGATAGGACACAAACGATGTTCTAACGTTTCCCCACAGATAGTCCACTTTTAATGGCAGGGCCCTTGTTGCATTCTGGGACAGAGAATGTGATAATAAATCTCCCCCAAGACCCCAACCCAATCCCCGTCCTCTCTCTGTATCTGAAGCGGTGTTTCTCTCCTCCTGATCTCATTCTCCTGTATCCACCCTCTCTCTCTCTCTCTCTCTATCTCTCTCTCTCTCTCTCTCTCTCTCTATCTGTATTTCATCCCTTTCTTTCTATTAGCCCTCCCACCTTTCTTTGCCTCATATTCTCTCTCTGCAGTTCTCAACTTTGGAACTAATAATAACCTCCCTCCTCGCTAGTGAGATGGCTGGTGAGAGCTTATTTTCTGATAAAAAAAGTAATAGAGGTTTCTAATGGCACATCAATTTCCTTCCCCTCTCCCCGTGTTGATGGTCCCCTGCGTGTTCCATTCCTGAAGATAGCCTTTGTTGTCTTTCAAATGAAGGCCAAATGACTGCTTATGTGTGTGTGTATGTGCGTGCGTATACACGTGTTTTCATGCATCAACCCAAGGGATGCTCGTGAAAAAAAAATCATTACACAGAGAGAGAGAGAGAGAGAGAGATAGAGTGAGAGTGAGAGGGTGTGTTTACAGGTGTCTGCATTGTGTGTGTGTGTGTGTGTGTGTGTGTGTGTGTGTGTGTGTGTGTGTGTGTGTGTGTGTGCATGTGCATGTGTGTGTGTGTTCCCTTGAGATACCCCCACACCACTTAAGCCTAGGCTTTAATTGAACAGTAGAAGCGGTCAGCCGTGAACATGATTCCACCGGTGGATTCTGCCCTGTGATGGGTCTGCCTGGACCCATAACACCTCCACCAGCATCATCCTCTCAGCACAGGGGAGAGTGCAAATGTAACTGTGTGTGTGTGTGTGTGTGTGTGTGTGTGTGCGTGTGTGTGTGCGTGCTTGTCTGTTTGGGTATAGACAGTATAAGACTGTCGTGTCCCTAGGATATGGAGTAAACCAAAGAAATATAGAATTAGGGCTTTCTGAAGGTCAAGCACCTCCCCTTCATCTCCCCACCCCATGTTTCGAAAGCCATAGATCCACTTTTAACACCAGCCCACCCACCCCCCTCTCTCTCCAAGACACCAGTAAAAGGAATAGTCCACAAAGGACTATGCTGGCCCTGTAGCCCTTTTCTCCTCCAGACAGCGGCTTGTCCTGCGAGCCAGGATGAACAGGCAACATAAATTCTACATCTGGGATAGCAGCCTTCGGAAGGAGCCCATATATAAACACAGGGCAAGGATACGTGACTGTTGAAGTTATATCTGCTGTCATCTTATTTTATTTCTTACTTTATTTTAGTTATGTTATTTCAGTATCATATGTAAAAATCTCATGGAGGCCCGGTCGCCGTACATGTGTTGTTGTGGTGGGAAAAATACCTGTGGCAGGCCCAAACCTCAGACTGAGAGTATATTTCAAGGAAGGTGCGCTGGAGAGAAAATTCCAAGTGCGTGTCTTTTCTCCGTTAACCTTACCACCTCCTCTGTTGCTCTGTTTCCCACTATAGACATCCATATTTCACATCAGTTTGGATGGTTAACACCCATCTATCTTGGGCATCTATATTGCGGTTTACATCACAGGCAAGTCATGCATTATGTATCACGTTGCAAGTATGCAGTTGCTCTCTAGAACTTTGTGATGCTTCAAAATAGGTGCTTGTGTTATATATGCGTTGGAGAGCTTCCCTGGGAGCACTCTGACCACTCTGATCTACAGCTTCTATAATACCCTGCTCTGTATGTTCAGGGAATCATCTGCATGCTGTACCTAAGAGCAGACATTCCTTTTATCTTAACTTGATTGACAAGGCGCCCTGCAGGTGTGAAACCCCACCCGGCCCCTTGAGAGATCATAAAGGGGACATGAAACAGAAACCGTCAGTGAGAGACACATAGAGTATAAAGGCTATATGAAGGATACCATTAATGCGACTTAAATATAACAAAGATTCTCGGCGGGCAGTCGGAATCAAAAGGGACAGCTTCGCTGAGAGGGAAGGAACGAGCCGGCCTTAATATGACACTGTCTAAATTACTTTGAGACGGCCGCCATCCCTCCAAAAGTGTCGAACTTTGCTCATCCATGTTCTGAAATGGGCCCTTCACAATGCTAGTCCATCTATCGCATCACTCTCGCTCTCTCTCTCCATCTATATCCCTCGCTCTCTCTCCCTCAATCCATCCATCCATCCCTCGTTCATTTTGGATTCCATCAACTCTCCTATCAAAATGATCCAAAAATGGATGGATAGCGGGGAGGAGGGGCTCTAGTTAGAGAGGGAGAAGGGAACAAAAGAGATATTAATAGTGACAGGCTATGGCTATCATTAATGACAATAGCCCCCCCCCCCCCCTTTTTTCTCTCTCTCTCTCTCTCTCTCTGGGGTGTTGAGAGGAGGTAATGGGGTGATGGAGGCAAATATAGTGGGAGATGATGGGCTAATGCATAGAAGGTGACCTCTAGAAAGTGAGACGGCTGGAGTTAAAGGGCTCTAAACGTCTGGGGGATGGGGTTAGAGATATGCGGGGTGCAGAGGGGTGTAAGTACCAGCCGTCCATGAGTCTAAGCTGGTAGTGGAGCGTCAGTGGCCTAACTGGACCTGACAACCCCCAGACACTGCCAATGAAGTGTCCCCATACATAGTCGCTCCTCCACTGACACAGCGCTTAACGCGCCCGTCGGTGTGTCGGCAGGGTTTCTAATCTCTTGTCTCGTGCCCTCGCCACGCGCTGGGGTCGCCTCGCTTCGCTGAACGCTGCTGGAGTGTTCATGAAGGATGTGTACTAGGAAATCTTTCACACGTTAATGTATTACGGCAGCAGATGAACACACATTCTATTATACCGAGACTACTGTATATTAGCAGTTACAACATTGATTTGATGTTTATTCTGCCTCCTCTTATATACCCTATTTGCATTTTCAATTTTCATGCATATTTAGAGAGGTTTGTCTTTAGATTTTTAAATAAATACAACCTTTTCCCCACTCAAACTTACCATTTCATTGTTAAGTGTGGAAGTACATTATACATGCACGTGTGTACATTAACACATAGTGCATTAGTCGCGTCTGCATTCAGAAGAAGCCTTGCTGTATGGGGAAGCTTATAAAAGGTGTGAGGATTCATGTCAGAGGCAGTGTTCTGCTGTTAGACACAATGTTAAATCATTCAAGCCCCCTCATCACGGGCTGACAAGACGTAAACCAACCGCTTGTTTTTATCTCTCTGTCAAGTGCACTAGCCTCCTACACAGCTGTTGTTCTTCTCTTTCCGCTGTGTCTCCTCTCTCTATACTGTACAGTATATATGCGCAAAACATATAGAAATAAATGTACATATTGAAGTGGATCTATATTTCCGTGTTCCGTTTTTTCACTTTTACTCACGGTGTACGTCACGTTAAAAAATGTTATGAATACTGGTAGATGGTGTGTTTTCTCCTGCTTTCAGCCAAAGCCGTTTGACTACCATTTGATATTTCGTTTAGACAGGATCTCAGTTAGTACCGAAGCTCCGCCCAGCAGGCTTTAGAATGGCAGCGGGAGAGAAAAATATGAATGGAGTTCTATGGGATGGACCAGTCCACGGGGAAAAGCGTTTTATAACTTATACATTTAAACAACTTACAAATGTTAAATTAAAGAATAACATCAAAGTATTTTTCAAACACATCATTATATACAAAAACTATGTTTGTAAAAGAAAATGTTGTATATTAGCTTATGTTTTTCTAGCAAAAGACACAAACTGAAAAACTGGCATGTCATGTTGCCTCACTTTTCCTTGGCTTGAAAATCAATAAATATTCATTAAATGATATCAAACAAATTATTATAAATTAGCGTAAGTATCCTACAAGTGTTTTATGTTCATGTTTGTCGTCACCCCTACTAACGTGTATGCACAGCTGGCCGGCTAATGACAACAATGAAGAGAGAAGCTTGGATTACAACACACAAACAGAGAGTTTGATGTAATTAGCTGCTCAAACGCAATTACCCCACTATATATTTACACATAGAAACTAGCTGTTTGCTGCTATATCAATGTTTCAAATATTGTCCATAGCACTTTTAACATTGATTTGACCTTTCTTTCTATCTATCTATCTATCTATCTATCTATCTATCTATCTATCTATCTATCTATCTATCTATCTATCTATCTATCCACTCCTTTGCGTTGCATGGAGTGTTGTGGTGAGTGTTGCCGGGGTTACGAATCAAAGGACACTGCAGCAGCTCACTAGGGGGGCGAAATACACGGGAAGATGAGATATTAAAGGATGGTGCAAAAGAGAAGGGACCGCGGCTGTTTTATCCGGTGTGTCTGTCTAACGCCCTCCGCTGGTTTGCCCTCCATCGCGTTATTCAAGGTCAAATGGAAAATCTACAGAGACAGTGAGAAAATAAAGGGGGAGGGGGAGGTCAGTATGGGCCAAATGGCTTGTTAGCCCAAGGCTAGAGCTCTGTACTGACTCGCCAAGAAGAATATCCCGTGTTTACCCGACCACTTCAATAAGGGCCAAACACATCTTGCTCACCGATGGCCGTCATAAGACCTCCCTTTACACTGCACCTCAGCTCCGTAGCAGCACCTGTCTGAGTGTGTGCAATCACAGGGACGTTTCCATGACGCCCGAGCACAGATAGAACTGTCAGTCTGCTCCCCGGTGAACGTGAGTGCGCCAGGATTCACGACTTGCGATGTTATTATTTTGTGATGCCACTTAAAATGCACGCCAGTCTGTCGAAAATTGCTCCCATCAACAAGAATAAAAAGTAAACACAAAATCGATGGTACGTTGCTGTGTTTGATGCTACCGGGCAATCTGAGGCCCACTGGCACGCGAGCGGGATGTCTAGCCAGGGCATCGATACACACTGCCACCTGGCAGAGCCTATATCATCACAAGCAAATCAAAGAAAGAGAGAGTGAAAAGACATTGGAGGAATTCAGCGGTGGAAAAAACACAGGATATATTTCACGTCCCCTAAATGGGATGTGTTTTGAATACTCCAATTATACAGCAGTGTCAGTGCAGTAGGTTGTCCAAGAGGGAGGAATAAAGAAAAAGAACCGTTGGGTTTACTCACAGATGCTGAAACATGAAAGCAGCTGGTTGGTCTAGCTGCTTTCACCAGTTGATAAAACAACAGGTATGTTTATTTATTTATTTGTTTATGTATTTATTTTAATTCTCACTGCAGTAATATGTAAGCAGTCAAGAACATGCCACATTCCTCTCAGCTCAGATAAGATGTGGAAATCAGCACTCTCTCTCTCTCTTGTGAGCCATGCATGCAGTCACAAAATGCAACATTGCTTAATATGCAGGTGTTGGACCCAAAAATGGGTCAAACTCAAGCCTGGTTTTGGTGCTGCTTGAATGTGCATCTCGAGAGTCAGCGTGTCCTAGTTACAGCGCTGATAAAATGAACGTCGAAATTGTTGCATTTATCTTGCGGAATATCATTAAACAGCTGAAGCCGGCAGCATTGAAGTTATGCGCATATCTATTTCACCAGTTAAAGCAATACATCACTAATCACTACATTTAGCACCGTTGGCATAT